>CM066575.1:4990000-5192500 GCA_033816785.1 Picus viridis
GGCTCTGAGCAACCTGATGGATGATATCCCTGTCCATGGCAGGGGGGTTGGAACTAGGTGATGCTTGAGGTCCCTTCCAACCCTTACAATTCTGTGATTCTATGATTCTGTCTGTGGCTTTCTAATTTGTACAGCAACTGAGTACTCGCTGTCGGTCTTCCATGACTTCCTCCTGCAAATGGATTTGGGAGAGGAGAGTGCTTGACAAATGCAGTGCTCTTCTGAGATCTTTCTAGCTCTTTCAGTTTGTGTGTTAATTGTAAAAGCTTAAATGAAATACCTGGGGCTGCACTCACCTCATCATCTGTTTTTCAGACAGCATTGCTATCCCCAAAATCCTCTTAGAGACAAATTAAAAATGGCTGTAGAAAAGAGATAGTCTGGATGTAATAATGAAGCAGGTGTTAAGCAGTAGCCCATTATTAATGTATTAGCTTTTTGTAAGACAATTGTTATATTTTTATAGCTGCTTGAAGAGAGAGACCTAAGCAACCACCGTATCTAGCTGTTGAAGGGTAGGATTAAGTGATGGGTGGCAAACCTTCTGAAAGGGACCCAGCAGCAGCAGAGCAAAGTTTCTTCTCAAGCAAATCAGTTTTGAGATTTGCTTCTTCCTTGTTAGGCAGTGCTGTTTGCATTTTTCATCTGAATCCAAATTAACTCTGGAAGAGGCAAAATCCTCATGTGTGTGCAAGGTATGGATGGAAACAGTACTGCTTCTGTATCGTTGTCATTGAAATTCTGTTCTCAGTTCTGCCTCCAAGGCAAAACTGGTCCCCCTGTGATTAAGAAGTGGTGATGCAGACACTGAAACTAGTGAATCTAAAGATGATTGTGAGGTTTCAACTTTGCAGGTGAGCAAGTGTGCAAAACCTCTGATTCCACTTTAAAGATGGACGATGAAGACAAAATCAGGGCATTTAGTCAATATTGCAGTAAATTCAGACATTCAGCAAGCCATTTCTGTAGCAAGCTCACACTTGCCTACAATGAGAAAGCCTGGAGTTTAACTGCTTCTCATGAAATTATGATCACTTGCAACTTGGGAGCAGAAATAATACTGCACAGAGGATGAAAAGCCTCAGCTGCTTTGCCAGCCAAATAAGTATATCTGAAAGGACCCTGCCTAGATATGTTCCAGTGGGCTGTAGAGCATGCTGGCTCTGTGCCAGTGAAAGGAGAGCCTGGAGTTTGTGTTAAACATGTTGGTTCCCTGAGTAGTCAGTGGCTGGATTCACTTCAAATGCTTGACTGTCTTCCAAATGAAACCTTTCTGCACAGGATTGATAAATCATAGAATCATAGAATTGTCAGGGTTGGAAGGGACCTCAAGGATCATCTAGTTCCAAGCCCCTTGCTATGGACAGGGACACCTCACACTATATCGTTGCTCACAGCCACAGCCAGCCTGGTCTTAAAAACCTCCAGGGATGAGGCTTCTACCACCTCCCTGGGCAACCCGTGCCAGTGTCTCACCACCCTCATGGGGAAGAACTTCTTCCTAACATCCAACTGAATCTAACCATATGTAATTTTTTGTTCCATTCCCCCTGACACCCTAAAAAGTCCCTCCCCAGCTTTCTTGTAGTCCCCTTCACATACTGGAAGGCTATAATAAAGTCTCCTCGGAGCCTTCTCTTCCTGACTGAGTAGCCCAAACATTCTCAGTTTGTCCTCATAGGAGAGCAGTTCCAGCCCTTTAATCATCCTTGTGGCCCTTCTCTGGACACACTCTAGCAAGTCCTGATCCTCCCTGTAACAGGGGCTCCAGAACTGGATGCAGTACTCCAGGTGGGGTCTCACCAGACCAGAGTAGAAGGGGAGAATCACCTCCCTTGACCTTTAGTTTAACTCTTTGTGTAAAGCAGTGTCAGTAGTACTGGGGAAAGGCCTGTTTCACAGGTGTGATTGCACTATAAACAGCCAGCTGTGTGACAGGTCCAAGGGACTGTAAGCAATTTGGGGCAGATAAAACATCTGCCATTGTGCTTTGTATTGTGGCTGGCACATGGGGCTCCGCTGCTATCTGGTTCTGGTGAGAGCTGTCAGTCTGGGAGAATTATAACAGCTAGCAACTTTATAAAAGGTACAGACAGGGTGTTCATATATAAGAAAGGTACTGGATCAGCCTGAAACTGAAAAAGCTTTTGAGAAATTTCCTTATTAAGAATTTGCTCATTTTCTGTGTTGTTTCATGCCCAAGAAGAGTTATTTTCTCATTAAAAAATACTCGTTTATCTCTTCCTGTTGAGAATAAACGTGATCATAAAGTCAAAATCAGATCTTGCTCAACATAGACATTTTCCCCTCCCACTTTTCACATCATTGAAGGCAAAATGTGGAAAATCAAAAGAAACATTCTTGAGCATTTTTTTTATCTACAAAATAGACTCTTTCAGATGTTCGGGGTTTTTTTCCTGATGCAAATTATGTTATTCCCTGTTTTATGACTGGAGTCTCAAACACCCTAGAAGCCCTTATTTTTGTGAAGATGTTTTCTTCTGTATGAAAAGAAGTGTTTCCAGGGTGGAAAACTTTTTGATTGCTTTCAGTTTCCCTTTTGAATCTTGAAACAATTTAGGATTGTCGCCAGTAATGAGCTACTTCCCTTTAAAAGGTCTCTTCCAACCTTGGTGATACTGTGATACTGTCATGGTCTAGTCGTGAGGTTTGTGGTTACAGGTTGGACTCGATGATCTTCGAGGTCTCTTCCAACCTTGGTAATACTGTGATACTGTGAAAAATGCTTCCTGTGCTTTATAAAACCAAGAGGGGTTTGGTCTCTGCTCCTCCAGGCAACCAGCACCAGAACAAGAGGATACAGTCTCAAGCTGCACCAGGGGAAGTTTAGGCTGGAGGTGAGGAGAAAGTTCTTCCCAGGGAGAGTTGTTAGCCATTGGAATGTGCTGCCCAGGGAGGTGCTGGAGTCACCATCCCTGGAGGTGTTCAAGAGGGGATTGGACTGGATGTGGCACTTGGTGCCATGGTTTAGTGGTCATGAGGTACTGGGTGACAGGTTGGACTTGATGAATTTTGAGGTCTTTTCCAGCCTTATTATTCTATGATTCTATAAGTCATAAACTGAGATTATCTTTTATAAAGCAAATGAAAAGATAAGAACTGTTTCTTAGTTATCAGGAGTTTACAGTTCATCGTTCTCTTGAACTTGTAGTGTAGTATTCTTCCCTAACATCACGCTGCAAAGCTGTCAGTAAGGAATTAGAAAACCTTGCCTTGCAAAATGTCTAGATTGTGACAGCTCTGTTTTCCATATATAGCTCTCCAGATGACTAAGCATTTGAAGAAGAGCTGGATCCTTTCACCTCCCAGCAGTGTCACCCATTGACTAGCTTGTTTGGGACCACAACAGCAGTTTTAAAGGACCTTCTTTTTCTAGTGACTGGCAATGCAGCAGTTGGGGGTTTGAAGAAGGGTGAATGCATTTTCTAGGTGAAAAAAAACCAGGAGTAAACCTTGATAAAATTATGTGAGTGACGGCAGTGATGTGAGCACACAAGCCCTATGAGGAGAGGCTAAGAGAGGTGGGACTGTTTAACCAGGAGAAGAGGAGGCTCAGGGGAGACCTCATTGCTGTCTACAACTACCTGAAGGGAGGTTGTAGCCAGGTGGGGGTTGGTCTCTTCTCCCAGGCAACCAGCACCAGAACAAGAGGACACAGTCTCAAGCTGCACCAGGGGAAGTTTAGGCTGGAGGTGAGGAGCATGTTCTTCATAGAAAGAGTGACTGGCCATTGGAATGTGCTGCCCAGGGAGGTGGCAGAGTCACCATCCCTGGAGGTGTTCAAGAGGGGATAGACGTGGCACTTATTGCCATGGTTTAATAGTCATGAGGTGTTGGGTGACAGGTTGGACTGGATGTTCTCTGAGGTCTTTTCCAACCTTATTGATTCTATGATTTTATGAGTGACAGCAGTTATGTGATTTGCTTAATAAAGTATCCAACTTCTCACTAAAAGGACAGCGCTGGAAGCACAAGTCAAGGCTAATTCCTTGTAGCATTCACATAAGATTAATAGAGTTGGGGAAGACCTAGACAACTTTTTTTTTCCTTATCTACTTTTTTTTTCTCTTTTAACTTCCCCCACCTGCCTTAGTGAAATGAATGAAGTTAACCCACATCTTTCATTTTTAGGACAAGAAGTCAGCAGTTGCAATGAACATCTATGTCTTTCATTCGGACTTGGGGGTCTGTATCACAGAATCACCAAGGTTGGAAGAGACCTTAAGGATCATCAAGTCCAACCTCTCACCCCAGACCCCAAGACTAAACCATGGCACCAAGTGCCACATCCAATCCCCTTTTGAACACCTTCAGGGATGGTGACTCCACCACCTCTCTGGGCAGCACATTCCAATGGCGAACGACTCGCAAAATCCCCGCAGTTGGGAGTAATTGGTGTGGGGAAAACAACAGCTGCTTCTCTAACAAAGGGATGGGATAGAATAGAATAGAATAGAACAGAATAGAATAGAATAGAATAGAATAGAATAGAATAGAATAGAATAGACCAGACCAGGTTGGAAGAGACCTTCAAGATCATTGCGTCCAACCCATCAACCAATCCAACCCACCTAAACAACTAAACCATGGCACCAAGCACCCCAGCAAGTCTCTTCCTGAACACCTCCAATGATGGTGACTCCAGCACCTCCCTGGGCAGCCCATTCCAATGAGCAATCACTCTCTCTGTGTAGAACTTCTTCCTAACATCCAGCCTAAACCTCCCCTGGCACAGCCTGAGACTGTGTCTCCTTGTTCTGGTAATGGCTGCCTGGGAGAAGAGACCAACATCCTCCTGTCTACAGCCTCCCTTCAGGTAGTTGTAGAGAGCAATGAGGTCGCCCCTGAGTCTCCTCTTCTCCAGGCTAAGCAACCCCAGTTCCCTCAGCCTTTCCTCATAGGGCTTGTGTTCCAAACCCCTCACCAACTTCGTTGCCCTTCTCTGGACATGTTCCAGCAACTCAACATCCTTCCTAAACTAAGGGGCCCAGAACTGGACACAGGACTCAAGGTGTGGCCTAACCAGTGCAGCGTACAGGGGGAGAATGACCTCCCTGCTCCTGCTGGCCACACTGTTCCTGATGCAGGCCAGGATGCCATTGGCCCTCTTGGCTGCCTGGGCACACTGCAGCATTGCACTTAGCATTGCAGCCTAACTGTAGCTAAATGTACACTGTATTTCCCAGGAACATTTCTCTCAGCTGCAGTTGTCTCCCACATACACTTCAAAGGCTGGGGATGTTGCAGTTTGTGGCATATTTTTAACGCCTGAATTCTGCAGTCAGCACGGCTTTGTTTACTATGAAGTTGTTAGCAGAGACCAAGTCTGAGCATTTTAGGTTGAAGTGAAGGAAAGGTTTCATACTCGTCCTTCTTTGCCTTCCAAAGGACTACATAGCTTTTAATTAGCTAACTAGAATGAAACTGCCCAGCTGCATGGGAACCATGAGCCAGCTGTAAGTATTGGAAGCTGGAAGCACTGCGACCCTCTTTCCAACAAAAGCATTCATAAGCCAATCTCATATTGAAAGTGCTAAATAACAGCGAATTGCTTAAACACATTTACAGATCTGGACCATAACCACATGTCTTCATCTCACAAAACTGCTCTGCTTTCTGGCTTCTAAATGAACTGTAGCAAGGCATTACTACTGAGAGTTTCCACATCTCCCAGTGCAGTCGCACACTGTGATCTGAGCAGCAGCACCATTCCTGTGTTTAGCAGAAGTACCAAGTGGTGTTTTAGCTTGATCCTTCCCTGGCATTTGCTTGACAGATAAATGTGGGGCTTTCTCTAGAATTATTCATGGAGAATCAAATGGCAAAATCAATTGGGGTCCTTCCTGCAAGCTGATGACCATTTACCCTGTGCATAAACTATTTTTCCTGCTCTGCTAAGTAGCCTTCCTAGAGCTGCATTCAGAGTGAGACCACTCAGTGTCCCCATGCTTACAACTGATTTTACTGGATGTTGTAACTTGTGAGTAAGGGGTCAGCATGTATAATTTTTCATTTTCTTTAGGACATCTAGGACTTCATTTAGAAACATGAGGTGGAAAAATGAGTGGAGAGTGATGGAGCTTCGAAACTTAACTCCCAAATTGAGATGAAACTGTTTGATGTGGGGATTTATGTGCACAGCTGGTTTGATCCCTTAAAACAATCACACACAGTTATTTAGTGCTTGTGCATAGTCTGTAGCGCTAAAATCAAGTCACTTTTAAACCCCACATTTTTTCAGCTGTCTAACCTCATCAGGACAGAAACAAGATGAAAGCCAGATTTCAGGGTATCTTATAGGAAAAGCTCATCAAATCACCAATTCTTTAAACTACTTCTTAACCCATGAAGCTTGCAAATTGTACATTAATTTTTATGTATGTATACATGATCCAACAGAAAAAACAAGGTACAATGTTCACTTGATTTAATATAACTTCCTGAGCATTATAAATAATAACATTTTTTCTTACCTTCTGCATACTTACTTATACAGAATTAAATACTTATTTACTTGAAATCCAAACAAGTAATCTGAAAAATAGCTTGGGTTTTTTTCCCCTTTTCCACTTAGTTACTGTAGTCCTCATGAAATGGAATGGAATGAAATGGAATGGAATGGAATAAGATAGGATAGATAGGATAGGATAGGATAGGATAGGATAGGATAGGATAGGATAGGATAGGATAGGATAGGATAGGATAGGATAGGATAGACCAGGTTGGAAGAGACCTTTGAGATCATCAAGTCCAACCTATCATCCAACACCATCTAATCAACTAAACACCAAGCACCCTATCAAGTCTCTTCCTAAACACCTCCAGTGATGGTGACTCCACCACCTCCCTGGGCAGCACATTCCAATGGCCAATCTCTGTTTCTGGGAAGAACTTCCTAACATCCAGCCTAAACCTCCCCTGGCACAGCCTGAGACTGTGTCCTCTTGTTCTGGTGCTGGTTGCCTGGGAGAAGAGACCAACCCCCACCTGTCTACAACCTCCCTTCAGGTAGTTGTAGACAGCAATAAGGTCTCCCCTGAGTCTCCTCTTCTCCAGGCTAAGCAACCCCAGCTCCCTCAATCTCTCCTCATAGGGCTTGTGCTCCAAACCCCTCCCCAGCTTTGTTGCCCTTCTCTGGACACGTTCCAGCAAGTCAACATCCTTCCTAATCTGAGGGGCCCAGAACTGGACACAGGACTCAAGGTGTGGCCTAACCAGTGCTGAGTACAGGGGTAGAATTACATCCCTGCTCCTGCTGGCCACACTGTTCCTGATGCAGGGCAGGATGCCATTGGCCTTCTTGACCACCTGGGGACACTGCTGGCTCATGTTCAGCCTACTATCAACCAGTACCCACAAGTCCCTTTCTTCCTGGCAGCTCTAAAGTTTTCTTGCTCTATAGTTTGATCAGCAGAAATCAGATGCTCTCCATGTCAAAGACAAATCATTCCCCCATATATTTATTACCAAAATGTTTACTTCGTTAGTTGTTTTTGATCTTCAAACCCTAATTCTTTTTTTTCCTGCAAATTATTGATATGAATACTTTAAATGTGGGTGACACAGAAGTGGATAGCTTGGCCAATGAAACCTAATTATTAAGGCAAATGAGAACTACCTTTTATTGCAAAAGATTATAGGAAAAAATAGTATTATAGAGTGATTTTTCAGTAAAATAGCAGCTGAAACTTCACATTCAAATAGTGCAAGTAATCAATATTTTGAAAGAGTCTACAGCGTACATATTCCATTGATGATCCTGAAATTAGATATTAGCTTTTAAACAGTAGGTCTTGAAGGAAAGCTCCTTGAAAATGTCTCCTTGAACTCAGCAACCAACAGTCAAAATCAGGCACTGGCAACCAAGAATAGTAAGTAGACCAAAATCAGAACAAGAGGACACAGTCTCAAGCTGCACCAGGGGAAGTTTAGGCTCGAGGTGAGGAGAAAGTTCATCACAGAGAGAGTTGTTAGCTATTGGAATGGACTGCCCGGGGAGGTGGTGGAGTCACCATCCCTGGAGGTGTTCACAAGGGGATGTAGGGGAAGAGTAGTCATGAGGTGTTGGTTCACAGGTTGGACTTGAGGGTCTTTGAGGTCTTTTCCAACCTTATTGATTCCATGATTCTATGAAAAGCTGGAGGTGGGGAGATTCAGACTGGACGTGAGGAGGAAGTTCTTCACCATGAGAGTGGCGAAGCCCTGGAATGGGTTGTCCAGGGAGGTGGTTGAGGCCCCATCCCTGGAGGTGTTTATGACCAGGCTGGATGAGGCTCTGGCCATCCTGATCTAGTGTGGGGTGTCCCTGCCCATGGCAGGGGGGTTGGAACTGGATGATACTTGTGGTCCCTTCCAACCCTGACTGATACTATGAAAATATTTTCATGTTGAGCTGGATTTCTTGAAAGTGTAATAGGCAAACCAGAAAAGACTAAAAAAGCCTGCAATCAGGAATATGAGACAACTTCCATGTGTGTGGAGACCTCATCTCATTGCTGATGGTAGTCAAAGGCAGAATAGTGAATAGCAGGCACTGCATCTGTCTGACTTTTCGGGAGGGTTGGAGGTGTTTGGTTGGTTTTTTGTTTGTTTGTTTCCTACTATTGCCATACAACCTGCACATGTAAGTCTTTTAAATACAAATATATTGTAAGGGCTGTTTATAGTGCCTGAGTGCTTGGTTTAGGAGATGTAGGGAGCTGATTTTGTTTAAAATTTAGCATCTGTATATGTTTCAGAAAAAAATGTCTGAAATTCAGTAATATACTGAAAGTGTGTGTCCAAATAGAAGCTATTTGTTACTGTTATTTTTCTGTTACTCTAAGTCCTGATTTTCTCTGTTAGTGGCTTCACTATCCTTCTTTTGAGTACACAAAGACCTGCAGTTCCCATGAACATGACCAAACTGTATGAGATACAGTAGGAGCTCATTCACATTCAGGTTGCACTAGACTGCGAGTGCTATTCTCTCTCTCTGTGAGAAACAATAATGTTTTACAAGGCTGATTTTTAATTGCATCTTCTAGCTAGGGGCAGAGGAGCAATCCCTGAAGGGTGCCTTTGCCCTTATTCAAATGGAAAACAGCAGTGCAAAAAATCATGTTTGAGGTAGAAGCAGTGGATGTTTGAAACTTGCTCACTGCTTACCAGCCTGGTTTATTTTGAACTGAAAGGAATCTCTGAGACAGCTCTGTGAGAAAATAGGGTTTTTTGAAGGGAGTTTTTCAGGATTAGTGCAACTTTTAAACATTTTAACTCTACAATTAAACACTTCCTAAATACTTTTATCAATACTCTCCTGTTTTTCTTGCTGTCGTATTTCAGATACAGTCATATTTGTGTGTCTGATAATGGTACGGTTTATATAGTGGCAGGAATTACTCATTTAGTATTCTGTTATGCTTATTAGTGGGTTATAAACTGCTTGCTTCTGTCTGTTGCATAGTTGGGGTTGGAGTGGCTGGAGAGCAGCCAGGCAGAATGGGACCTGGGGGTACTGGTTGACAGCAGCTGAACATGAGCCAGCAGTGTGCCCAGGTGGCCTGCGTGAGAAATCGTGTGGCCAGCAGGAGCAGGGAAGTCATTCTGCCCTGTACTCAGCACTGGTTAGGCCACACCTTGAGAACTGTGTCCAGTTCTGGGCCCCTCAATTTAAGAAGGACCTTGAGATACTTGAACATGTCCAGAAAAGGGCAAGGAGGCTGGGGAGAGGCCTTGAACACAAGCCCTATGAGGAGGGGCTGAGGGAGCTGGGGTTGTTTAGCCTGGAGAAGAGGAGGCTCAGGGGAGACCTTATTGTTCTCTACAACAGGTGGGGGCTGGTCTCTTCTCCCAAGCAACCAGCACCAGAACAAGAGGGCACAGTCTCAAGCTGCACCAGGGAAAGTTTAGGCTCAAAGTGAGGAAAAAGTTCTTCACAGAAAGAGTAATTGACCATTGGAACATGCTGCCCAGGGAGGTGGTGGAATCGCCATGGAGATGTTCAAAAAGGATTGGGTGTGGCACTTGGAGCCATGGTTTAGTTGTCATGAGGTGTTAGGTATTAGGTGATAGGTTGGACTTGATGATCTTTGAGGTCTTTCCCAACCTGGTTGATTCTGTGATGCTGTGATTCTATTGTATGATTCTATGAAGAGGATGAAAGCCCAGCAGTGTCTGCTAGGGAATGCTGCTATGCACATTGCTGTTATTAAATAAGAGGTAAATGTGCAGCTAATGTTTTCCTAGTTCAGCCTTTTCATGTGTTATACAGACAAGATCATCTCTCCCAGATGAGGCATGGCACTTTGGCAAGCCAGTCAGAACGATTTTCTATGAATAAGGAAGACAGAAGGGCAGCAGAGCTCTGTTCCCATTGTGTGGAGTACTAACAGGGAAAACATAATATGCCATTGTTGGAATGCTTTGTGATTAGTGCTCAGAAAATCAAAGTGGGACAAAAACTGCGTGAATGTTGCTTGACAGTCTGCCAAATTTTTAGTAGAATAGAATAGAATAGAATAGAATAGAATAGAATAGAATAGAATAGAATAGAATAGAATAGAATAGAATAGACCAGGTTGGAAGAGACCTTCAAGATTGTCGTGTCCAACCTATCATCCAACACCACCTAATCAACTAAACCATGCAACTGAACACCCTATCAAGTCTCCTCCTGAACACCTCCAATGAAGGTGACTCCACCACCTCCCCAGGCAGCCCATTCCAATGGCCAATCACTCTCTCTGTGTAGAACTTCTTTCTGACATCCAGCCTAAACCTCCTCTGGCACAGCCTGAGACTGTGTCCTCTTGTTCTGGTGCTGGCTGCCTGGGAGAAGAGACCAACCTCTGCCTGGCTACAACCTCCCTTCAGGTAGTTGTAGAGAGCAATAAGGTCACCCCTCAGTCTCCTCTTCTCCAGGCTAAGCAACCACAGCTCCCTCAGTCTCTCCTCATAGGGCTTGTGCTCCAAGCCCCTCACCAACTTTGTTGCCCTTCTCTGGACATGCTCCAGCAAGTCAACATCCTTCCTAAACTGAGGGGCCCAGAACTGGACACAGGACTCAAGGTGTGGCCCAACCAGTGCAGTGTACAGGGGCAGAATTACCTCCCTGCTCCTGCTGGCGACACTGTTCCTGATGCAGGCCAGGATGCCATTGGCCCTCTTGGCTGCCTGGGCACACTGCAGGCTCATGTTCAGCCTACCATTAACCAGTACCCCAGGTCCCTCTCTGTCTGGCCACTCTCCAGCCACTCTGACCCCAGCCTGTAGCACTGCATGGGGTTGTTGTGGCCAATGTGCAGACCCTGGCACTTGGACGTGTTCAATCTCATGCTGTTGGATTCTGCCCATCTGTCCAGCCTGTCGAGGTTCCTCTGCAAAGCCTCTCTGCCCTCCAGCAGGTGAAGTCCTGCCCCCAGCTTGTTGTTGTCTGCAAATTTACTGATGACGGACTCGATGCCCTCATCCAGATCATCAATAAAGATGTTGAAGAGCATGGGGCCCAGCACTGATCCTTGGGGCACAAATGCAGTGCTTCATCCTAATTCTTCATGCCTGCGTTGCTCAGCTGATATCTGTAAACTGACAGAGGATGTTGCTACCACACAGAGTTCATAGTAAAATTCAAATTAAATAATCACCTGAATTGTAAATTAAAAACTCAGGTTCATCAATTATCTAAAGAGCTCAGCTTCACTGAAAATTTGAATTCAGGCACCTACTCTTTTCCCTTCCTGCCTGAATTTATAGCTCTCGCACACAGACATAATTTATATTTAGTTTATACCGTGCCCTAGATTTGTTTCCATTATCTCAACCTGGAGCAACCTGTGTTTGTTTCTGGAGTATGGTATCATTATTCTTGAACTACAGTTCATGCAGTGTTTGTTACCTTCTCTACATGGAACATGCTCAAGGAAAATCTTTTCAGTGCCTGTTACTATACTTAGACACTTGAGTGGGTTAAATGTGGAAGGAGGAAAACTGTGTCGGGTGTATTAATCCCAATTATGATAATGATCTTTCAAGAGCAGGCTTATTTATTTATAGATTATACCAAGTTTTGTGATGCCAGATGTAATGTTTATAATTGGGGGTGGGTTGAAATTACCCCCCAAAATAAAATTGCCAGACTAGCTCAGCAAATGAAGCAAACGAAGCTGTTATTTACAAGCAAGACTGCAAGCAAGCTATGAAATGCAATGAGTATGTAGAAAATATACCATATTTACATATATGTACAATTGATAAACAACACAAGAGCCAGGGGGTTGCCAACAGCTTCCTTCTCTTCCCCACTTCGCTTGTCCCTGTACATGGGACAAGAGAACGAAAGGAGAAAAGCAGAGAGTCGCTTGTTAGTACTTAGCCACGACAAAGAAACTCAACCAAGGTCAGAAGCGGCCAGCTAGTATCTGCTAGAGCAAAGAAAGTGCAAAGAGAGAGAGTTAGTTTCCACACCTAACTTTATGTTAGCAATCAGACCAATGGGACTATTTGAACCTTATCATTATTTTCCCTTTTACATCCAGTGGTAATTTATTTACATTCTATCACTTTCTGTTCAAGATCGTAGTATCATGGTATCAGCCAGGGTTGGAAGGGTCCACAAGGATCATCTAGTTCCAACCCCCCTGCCATGGGCAGGGAGATCTGTGGAAAATTTTCCTAGGCACTGCCTGTAACTGCCACAATAACTCAAAAATATACTGTATTTGGTAGATTAGACTAAAGGTGAAGGGAGGTTGTAGCCAGGTAGGGGCTGGTCTCTTCTCCCAGGCAACCAGCACCAGAACAAGAGGACACAGTCTCAAGCTGTGCAGGGGGAAGTTTAGGTTTCATCTTAGGAAGAAGTTCATCACAGAAATAGAGATTGCTCGTTGGAATGGGCTGCCCAGGGAGGTCATGGGGTCGATGTCCCTGGAGGTGTTTAAGAAGAGACTGGATGAGGCACTTAGTGCCATGGTCTAGCTGATTAGTTAGGGTTGGGTGATGATCTTAGATGTCTCTTCCAACCTGGTTGATTCTGTTATTCTGTGTTTGATGGAAGAAGGAGCATCTTACTCCTGAATCACTGTCTCCACAAGAATCCCAGTTTTCTGGGCTGATATTTCTGGTGAAAAGGCTCAGGTTTTCAGAGACCTGATCAAGAACCCATGGGAATTGCTTTGTATAAAAGGCATTTAATTTTTCTTGTTGAACACTTGTGTGCCTTGTAAGATTTCCCCTTTAGAGAACCAAGCTCATTTTGATTTACTGCAATTCACTGGAAAGCTACATTTGCATAAAATGATGGAAATCTTTCCTCTACACTTACTCCCAAACACATCTTTTTTAAAGGCAGGGACTCTGGACAGAAGTCTTTGGAGTAAAGGGCTAATCTGTGTGCCAGAAGTAGACAGAGTAAACAGCAAATTAGGACCATAGGTTATTCCCATAATAACCAGCTGAACCCAGTGATTTCATCACTTCTGTTTAATCTTCTGAATTGTGGATTCCCTTCACATTCTTTTTGTGGTAGCATTTTGAGTATTAATGATTCTTGGCACTTAATTTGAGGGTACTGCTGAAGTGTCTGTGTATGTGCTACCAACAGCATGCCTAATGCACAAGGCATCTAATGACTTTTGGGCCCTTTAAGAAGAAAATGTTGCTTTGGGCTTCTGTGGATTTAAAATCATATGAAATGATGTTTGAAGAAAACATGGAGCCCTGAAACAAGAGGACTCATGGTCATTGTGTGCTCCTTATCAAGAAATTTTACATTTCTAATAACAAATATTAAAAACTATTAGGCATTTATCAGATGCACTTGAAAGGTCTTAAATACTTGCCTGTGAGGTAATCTTACAACTGGCCATGATATGAACAAAAGTGATACAGGGAAGGCATTGTTCCTTGGAGTTACTTTAGCATGACATCAGAAGGAAGCTTTTTGGGCTTTTCTGTTATGACAGAATAGAACTATGGGAAACCTGAGCTTTTGTTCTAAATAAAGCAGGTGAAGCAAACTATTTTTCATAGTAACTGTGTCAAAGTGTTAGCTAGAATTAAAATGAAAGAAGCTGGGCCAGCAATGCTCAATGAAATTGTCATATAGAAAACCTAACTTTCAGGCTTCTGACAGATCAAACCTCTGCAATCATATGAGATATTTTCTAAACTCACTTAGATAAACTCACAAAACACTGACAGGAGCTTTGTTCCAGCAGGCTTCATGCCTCATCTGTTCTTCCTCAGCCAGCGTAAACACATCTAGAGTGTACAGCATGCCTTGGTGAATTTCAGCACAGGGACACAATGTGACTGTGCCTGAAATGGAATATGCTTCTACCGCTGAGTAAGCCAACAGTACACAGATCCAGCCCATGGCAACTTGGTCAATATTAGTACACTCTCAGAAGACTAGTTAGTTTCTTTCTGAGAGTAATTTACTCTCAGGAAACTCATTCTTTGCCTGAACAGAGCGCATGCTGCTTTCTTTAGGTGTTGTTGTGTCCCACTTGACCTAAGAGGGTGGAAGGGAAAGGGAATTAATCAGTTTCAATGATTCACTTGGGTCAGATTAAGGAGACTTATATCATAGGCCTATACAAAGAGATTTAGGTGTTAACTGCCTGACTAAAGTTGTGCGTCTGTGTATGATGTGTTTAAGAGAGATGGGAGAGTGTGAGAGGGAATCCAGGTCACCACCCAGGATTCTAGCGGCATCCTGCCTGGTCCCCTCCTTGGGTCTCTGGGGGTGGACACAAACCTGTCAGCATGTTCAAGTCCTTTTTATTCCCTCCCAAGAGGATTGTTGCTTTGTTGCTTCCTGAAGTATCCCTTGATTTGCATAGAAAGTGCTGGAAGGTGGTGCCTGCCAATGTGTGCATGTGTAAAGGGTGAAGGGCAGCGTTATCCCTTTCCACCACCTGAGTTGGGGGCTGCGGAGACCCTGTATTTTATTACCCTTTGACCAGTATGCAGCAGACCTCCTTATCTCAATGGAACTTGCAGTGGGGCAAGGCCATCCATGCTCTAGCGCATTCCAATCCCTACTGAGCTGTCATATTTTTTTTCTTGCCTTAACCACAAAGCACATACTTGTCCTTAGTGCAAGGCTACTGCCTTGCACAATGTTTGAGACACTAATTCATTCATATCAGAGCCTGACAGGCATAAAAATGCAAGTTACTATCCCGCCTTCAATGCATAAAGTACGCTCCACTCTGATAGTGAAAGAAAATAGCAGAACATAGACTTAATAAGCAACTGAAGATTTTAGTGGTTAATAAAGGGAATTTAAATGCATACATGTTTCTGAAGGTGTGAGTTTGTTTTGAGCTATTAGTGATGAAATAATGAGCATATGTACTAATCAGCTGGGACAGTTTCCTTTCCTTTCCACACATGCATGCACTAACTGTCTTTACCTGATTGCATACTTATACAAAAACGTACTTTGAAATCACCTATTCCTTATGTTGGAAACAAAAGGGTTACTATTTTCTGAGGGCTCTTATGACACAATAACTCTGGTACAGCTAATATGGTGACGACTTTCAGTGGCAACATTCCTACAAGCAACTTCCCTGAACTCAGTGCAATGAGCTGCTCGTTACAAATTATTAACAAATTCCTTCACTTTTGGGGCAGTGACTTAGGAGTCCTCATAATAACCTTATGCAATGGTATTAAGCTTTTTCAAAGAATTCCATTAACTACAATATCCATATTTAGTCTTGCACTGAATTTGGCATTACAGTTGCATGAGGTGTAAAGAAAAGATTCTGTCTGACTTCACAGTATCAGCAAGATTGGAAGAGACCTCAAAGATCATCGAGTCCAACCTGTCACCACAGACCTCATGACGAGACCATGGCACCAAGTCCCATGTCCAATCCCCTCTTGAACACCTCCAGGGACGGTGACTCCACCACCTCCCCAGGCAGCACATTCCAATGAAGAATGACTCTCTCGGTGAAGAACTTTCTCCTCACCTCCAGCCTAAACTTCCTTTGGTGCAGCTTGAGACTGTGTCCTCTTGTTCTGGTGCTGGTTGCTAGAGAGAAGAGGCCAACCTCTTCCTGACTACAACCACCCTTCAGGTAGTTGTAGAGAGCAATGAGGTCTCCTCTGAGCCTCCTCTTCTCCAGGCTAAACAATCCCAGCTCCCTCAGCCTCTCCTCATAGGGCTTGTGCTCAAGGCCTCTCACCAGCCTTGTTGACCTCTCTGGACACATTCAAGTGTCTTGATGTCCTTCTTAAACTGAGGGGCCCAGAACTGGACACAGGACTCAAGGTGTGGTCTAACCAATGCAGAGTACAGGGGCACAATGACTTCCCTTCTCCTGCTGGCCACACTATTCCTAATGCAGGCCAGGATGCCATTGACCTTCTTGGCCACCTGGGCACACTGCTGGCTCATGTATAGGCAGCTGTCAATCAGCACCCCCAGGTCCCTCTCTGTTTGGCAGCTCTCCAGCCACTCCGACCCCAGCCTACAGCTCTGCATGGGGTTGTTGTGGCCAAAGTGCAGCACCTGGCACTTGGACTTGTTGAATGCCATCCTGTTGGACTCTGCCCATCTGTCCACTCTGTCAAGGTCCCTCTGTCAAGGCCCTTCTGCCTTCTAACTAATCAACACCTGCCCCCAACTTGGTGTCATCTGCAAATTTGCTGATGACTGTCTCAATCCCCTCATCCAGATCATCAATGACGATATTAAAGAGGATGGGGCCCAGCACTGATCCCTGGGGGACACCACTGGTGACTGGTCTCCAGCTGGATGTGGCACCATTCACCACCACTCTCTGGGCTTGGCCCTCCAGCCAGTTCCTAACCCAGCACAGAGTGCTGCTGTCCAAGCCACGAGCTGACAGCTTAGCCAGCAGGTGCGCAGCTATTGCCTCCAGGATAATCTGTTCCATCACTTTCCCTGGCACTGAGGTCAGGCTGACTGGCCTGGAGTTTCTGGGTCCCTCCATCCGACCCTTCTTGTGGATGGGGATCACCTTGGCCTGTTTGGCATCTCTGCTGGGACTTCTCAGTAATGAAAGCATTGTATGGATAAATGAAAAAAACCCTGCCCAGATTTTTTTCCCTAGTAACCACTTAAAAATCAAGGATTTTTTTTATTTCTCCTGTCAGAAGCCGCAGGAAAATAAAATAAACCTGAGACTGCAATATATTTCATATTCATTCAATGATACACATTGCATAATATTCCCTCAAGAGTTCGGTGTAAAAAGGAGCGAAGCAATCGTAGTACTGCCACCCAGATGGTGAAAAGGCAGCCAGAAATGGAGACAATGAGAAATGCTGTGCAGAATTAGTAAATTCAAGAGAAAGAGCAGCCTTAAACTTTGGGTAAATTTGAATCCCTTCAGAAATGAAAGACTTGTCACCTTTAAAACACAGGGAATGTAGTTCTGTATTTAATTTGCTTCTGTTTTACAGCAATGAGGAGGCTTGGGGAGACCTTATTGCTGTCTACAAATACCTGAAGGCAGGTTGTAGCCAGGTGAGGGTTGGTCTCTTCTCCCAGGCAACCAGCACCAGAACACAAGGACACAGTCTCAAGGTGCACCAGGGGAGGTTTAGGCTGGAGGTTAGGAAGTTCTTCATAGAAAGAGAGATTGGCCATTGGAATGTGCTGCCCAGGGAGGTGGCGGAGTCACCATCACTGGAGGTGTTTAGGAAGAGACTGGATGGGGTGCTCAGTACCATGGTTTAGTTGATTAGTGTTGGATGATAGATTGGACTCAATGATCTCAAAGGTCTCTTCCAACCTGGTCTATTCTATTCTATTCTATTCTATTCTATTCTATTCTATTCTATTCTACTTTCTGAATGCCTTGTCATTGTGTATGGTTTTACACCTGCAATGTCTGAACAATTTGCAATTCTTAATATGAGTTTACCATCCTATTACCCTTCTGAGTGTGGAAGTGTAATTTTTACATTAAGGGAAACCAAGGCACACATGAAGTGGGGTCATTCCCTGTGACTGTAAAAAGAATATGTGGTCAGACTATGTGTGAACCTATAGTGCATTTCCGGTAGATTTAACTCCATATGGTGGTGGTGGTGGAGGTTGGAAGGTAATAATCCCTAAAAATATGCCTGAGCTCTATTAAACATGTCAAATGAAAACACCTCTGTTGCAGCCTGTCAGGAACAGTACATGTTTTGGAACAGACTTTTCTCATCTATTGTTTGTATTTGTAGCAATACAAATACAGTGGACTCACTGTTCTGGAAGAGGACCCACTGAAAAAGAAACCACGAGACTTTCTTGATGTTGAATGGGAGGTTTGCACATGCTAACACATCAAGCTGCTTCCTTGCTGTTAGATTTCTAATTCTGGATTGAATCCCACCCTCTGGGAGGGCAAACATTTGGAAACAGTCAGTTTCTGTTTTCTACTGTCTTATTGCTGAACGCTGTTCATCCTCTCACTGACATGTACGTGCTCAAACTGTTCATGCTGCTCATGCACAGTGTGGATAACCTCTGAAGCTGACATGCTAATGACACTCTTGAGACACTCCACATCCAGCTGTGAACTGAAAAGGGTGAGAACTGTGCAAGCAATTCAATGGCTGGATATCTATCAACTGTTGTGGTATATTTTAGGATAAAGAGAATTAGACATGGTTGGGTTCTGTTCTTAACATTCCAGGCTAGTGAAAGTGAAAGGGTGCCAGGATGCATTTGCAGTATAAAGGAAAGATGCTTGAAATGGAATAGAGGCTGGCAGTCAGGCCAAGTGGAAAACCCAGTGCAAATATATAACACACTGTTGTGAAATAAGGAACAGGGGAGAATCACATGCACACCCTCTGGATACAAGAAACCACACGTTGGGTTGAGACTGGATGCATCACAGGTGTGATACCGGCTCACTGTATGTTCTACAAGCACATCTCAGAGCACAGAGCAGCAACAGACCAGAGTGGATTTCGTTTCAGCGGTAGCAGTGCTATACTGGATAATGTTCTGGAGAAGAGGAGGTTCAGGGGAGACCTTATTGCCATCTACAGCTACCTGAAGGGTGGTTGTAGCCAGGTGGGGGTTGGTCTCTTCTCCCAGGCAACCTGTGACAGAATGCAAGGACACAGTCTCAAACTGCACCAGGGGAGGTTTAGGCTGGATGTTAGAAAGAAATTCTTCACAGTAAGAGAGATTGGCCATTGGAATGTGCTGCCCAGGGAGGTGGTGGAGTCACCATCCCTCAAAGTGCTTAAAATAAAACTGGATGAGGCACTCAGTGCCATGGTTTAGTTGATTAGATGGTGTTGGGTGATAAGCTGGACTTTATGATCTCAAAGGTCTTTTGCAACCTGGTTAATTCTGTATTCTGTGTGTCTTTTCTAAAATCACTATGATTTTAGTTTCTGGCTGATTATAACTGCCTCTGAAGTACATTATCACAAGTTGTGGTACTGCTCAGATGTGGTATTCTCAGGACCAAGGCTTCTAAAAGCAGTATGGACTTGTTTGTGCAAACTGCCAGCACGCCAAGTGCCAAGGCTCAGGACAAGAAATTAAATTTCTCAGGGCCTGGTGGGTAGCTGGTGCAGTGGCAGTGCCAGCTGATGCATTTGAGGAAATTGAAAAGGGCCAAACCCCTGAGAACAAAAAGGAGCTGAAAAAGTTACTAGGAACTCTGAGATACTGGAAGAAGCATATTTCTGGCTTCCCTGTGATTGCTCGGCCATTGTATGATCTGCTTAAAAAGCACAAGGTCTGGGACTGGACCTCAAAACACAGTGAGAGCCTTAAAATCCTGAAGGATGAATTAAAGGCCTACCAGAAATTGGGTCCACTACATCCAAAGGATCCCTTAAGGGCAGAATGGGTTATCTCTGAACATGCCTCCTGCTGTGGAATTTAACAGAAGTGACCTAAAGTCCCCAGTAGACTCTTCTTGTTTTCCTCAACAGCATTCGAGGACACTGAAAAGAGCTATTCAGAATGGGAAAAGGGACTCCTTTCCCTTAGAAGTGCTGTTAAGGAAGCAGAAAAACTTTGCATCACCCAGCAAATTGTAGTGCAAGGCCCTTTCCCTTCACTCAATACTCAAGGGAGCCTTTCCACCTGAGGGGGTGGCTCAGAAAGCCACAGTGAGGAAGTGGTACACCTTCTTAGAGGGAATTGCTCAGTTCATGCCTCTAAAAGAGGGTCCCAGTAAAGTGTCCAAGCTCCAGCAACGGGTAAATCCAGAGACAACCTTACTGGGACAGCCATACAAGCTATCTCCAATAGATGTGGCTCCAGAGGTAACCACAGACCCTTACACTGAGGGAGTGTGGTTCACAGATGCTCTTCGCACAATGGCACTACAAGGCAGCAGCCCTGGAGATCAGTACAGGCAGGACTGACAGTGAAGAGGGTGAAGGGAGTGCCCAAGCGCATCAGAAAGAAGAGTTCTTGGAAAAGGAGTTCAAATTTACCTTTTTTCTTTTCTTTTTCTTCTTTTTCTTTTGCTAGATGTTAATCAATGATGTGCATGGAGTCAGTTTTGTGGAGAAAAATGAGATGTGACAGACCTTCAAATTATTTGGCTGATTGGCAGGCAAAACAGCTGAAGAACTGCTTTTTCTTTTCCATGTGTATTTAACAAGATTTTGTGTGTGTGCAAGCACACAGATTATTTTTTGTTGGTCTTCATAATTAAGCTAAGCAAAATTTTAATGCTCTTGTAGAAAAATCAGAAGGTTGCAACGCTGCAAATGCCTTTGAAAGCCTTCCTTTTGCCAGTGTTGTTGCATCTCTGGTATATAACTGCTTCAAAGCAAATGTTTTCCAAGCAAATAAAGCAAGGATGGGATCACACATGCATTAAACAATCTGTGTTTTGGATAGTGTGTGGGATTTTACAAGCAAATGTAAAACCTCAGTCATTTACAATACAATACAACACACACCAGGTTGAAAGAGACCTTCAAGATCATCGCGTCCAACCCATCAACCAATCCAACCCACCTAAACAACTAAACCATGGCACCAAGCACCCCAGCAAGTCTCTTCCTGAGCACCTCCAATGAAGGTGACTCCACCACCTTCACAGGTAGCCGATTCCAATGGGGAATCACTCTCTCTGTATAGAACTTCTTCATAACATCCAGCCTAAACCTGCCCTGGCACAGCCTGAGACTGTGTCCTCTTGTTCTGGTACTGGCTGCCTGGGAGAAGAGACCAACCTCTGCCTGTCTACAGCCTCCTTCAGGTAGTTGTAGAGAGCAATAAGGTCACCCCTGAGTCTCCTCTTCTCCAGGCTAAGCAACCCCAGTTCCCTCAGCGTCTCCTCATAGGGCTTGTATTCCAAACCCTCACCAACTTTGTTGCCCTTCTCTGGACACATTCCAGCAAGTCAACATCCTTCCTAAACTGAGGGGCCCAGAACTGGACACAGGACTTGAGGTGCGGCCTAACCAGTGCAGTGTACAGGGGCAGAATTACCTCCCTGCTCCTGCTGGCGACACTGTTCCTGATGCAGGCCAGGATGCCGTTGGCCCTCCTGGCTGCCTGGGCACACTGCAGGCTCATGTTCAGCCTACCATCAACCAGTACCCCCAGGTCCTTCTCTGCTCCTCAGTGCTCCTGAAACATTTCATGGTTTTGTCACCTTTAAACAGCTTGACTAAATGCAAGCTTGAGCTTAAAGCAAATATAGTTGAGAAGATTGTGTAAGAGGTATGAAAAATGGGTGGAGGTTGACCTGATTTAAGCACTGAATTTAGTTCTCTCAATTTACCCCATAGTTCTCCCACCAAAGTAAGGACTTCAGTTGGACACTTGCTTTAGGTGGAACTTTGACCACTATGTAAAGATATGAAAACAAGCAAACAAAAAAAGAGCAAATCTTGTAAATGAGGGAAAATTTTGCAAACTGGAAGAAAAACTCCAAGGTTACAGGGGCACATCCAATTCCTGTCAAAACATGGAGCAGCTGGGATTACGTTATGTGGTTTGTTTCATTGAAAGGCACATGAAAAAGGTATCAAAGGGCATGGCAACGTCTGGTACAGTAAACAAAGCGGTGCAGTCATGTATCCCTCTAATTAGTAATTAATTAACAATAGAAGATTAGATTTGTGTTTTTTTCTAACTCCTTCTCAAGTTTTAGGCTGAGCAAGAAGATGACATTTTTAATTAAGTCAGTGCTCTTGCATTAATGAGTAGTGGAGCTGCTTTATAAGATTTCTGAGTGTGACTCCCATTAGCACTGCACCCATGTAGAAATTAAAAGGTTTGACTGTACGTGCTGTATCTGCTAACTACACAGACATTTCTTCTCTGGGACTGTACCCTACCTCAGGACTACATGAGGAGCAAAGGAGAGTATGATTTTGCATGGTTTTGGATGAAACCTTCTTGAAAGACCAGACATTTCAAAGTCTCAAGAAACTGCTGGGGGCTTTTAAATAACCTCATGTCCTGGTCAATGCAGTGCAGATTCACAAACCATAACATGATCTTAGTGATCACAGTATCACAGTATCACCAAGGTTGGAAGAGACCTCAAAGATCATCGAGTCCAACCTGGCACCACAGACCTCATGACTAGACCATGGCACCAAGTGCCACATCCAGTCCCCTCTTGAACACCTCCAGGGACGGTGACTCCACCACCTCCCTGGGCAGCACATTCCAATGGCAAATGACTCTCTCAGTGAAGAACTTTCTCCTCACCTCGAGCCTAAACTTCCCCTGGTGCAGCTTGAGACTGTGTCCCATTGTTCTGGTGCTGGTTGCTAGAGAGAAGAGGCCAACCTCTTCCTGGCTACAACCACCTTTCAGGTAGTTGTAGAGAGCAATGAGGTCACCCCTGAGCCTCCTCTTCTCCAGGCTAAACAACCCCAGCTCCCTCATCCTCTCCTCATAGGGCTTGTGCTCAAGGCCTCTCCCCAGCCTTGTTGCCCTTCTCTGGACACGTTCAAGTGTCTCGATGTCCTTCCTAAACTGAGAGGCCCGGAACTGGACACAGGACTCAAGGTGTGGCCTAACCAATGCAGAGTACAGGGGCACAATGACTTCCCTGCTCCTGCTGGCCACACTATTCCTAATGCAGGCTAGGATGCCATTGACCTTCTGGGCCACCTGGGCACACATTGCTGGCTCATGTTTAGGTGGCTGTCAACCAGCACCCCCAGGTCCCTCTCTGTTTGGGAGCTCTCCAGCCACTCCGACCCCAGCCTGTAGCTCTGCATGGGGTTGCTGTGGCCAAAGTGGCAGCACCCGGCACTTGGACTTGTTGAATGTCATCCTGTTGGACTCTGCCCATCTGTCCAGTCGGTTGAGGTCCCTCTGCAGAGCCCTTCAACCCTCTAACTGACCAACATCTGCTCCCAACTTGGTGTCATCTGCAAATTTGCTGATGGCTGGCTCAATCTCTTCATCCAGATCATCAGTGAAGATATTAAAGCGGATGGGGCCCAGCACTGTTCCCTGGGGTAGATACTGATCAGTGATACTGATCTCTAACTCATATTTCCAATTAATAGTAAAGAATCATTATTCCTCTGCATGTACTTTCATAAGAGGACTTGGTCTTGATCTCCACCTCTAGATTTTTCCTTGGGTGTTTTTTTTGTGCCTGAAGAAGGATCATCCTAATCCTCTCTCTGGATCATTCCCTCCTTTTCTGCATGCAGGAAGCAACTGCTGCCATACTTGACACTTGCACTTATCACTGGAAGAGCAGGTGAACAGTGCCTTTTAAAGCTGATGCAGATTCCAGTGGAAAAAATCAGTTGCTGAGGGAATGTTAAACAACACAAAGGCAATGGCTCTATCCTCTCAAAAGATCTGACACCTTAATTTATGCAAGATGGAGGCTTGATGTTTGCTCCCCAATTAAAGTTTCCAGCTTGTCAGGTAATGTATAGCCTCTGTGCCTGTGGGCCAGCTGTCTGCTAGACTGTGTGCTTCAGGCTTGCACAGCTGTTCTGACAGGAAAGGAAGTAAATCACTTCCTAAATATGCCACCCCATAGGTTCTGTAATTGTGGCACTCCCTGTTCACTGTACCTTAAATAATTTGTCAGCAGGGAAGATCAAAAGGCAGCATGGTTTTGAGCTACTATTGAAGGTATTCCTTTTCTACATAAGAATTGAGAATAGTACCAATCTATGTTTAAGTAAACAAAAGCCTAATTATCTCAGATGGTTTGAAACTGTCTGTTTTCAGCTACTGCTTTTGGAAATACCAAATTACATCATAGCCACCTGAAAACCACTATTCATTTCAAGATTCAGATTAGAAATTACCAAGAAGGTTTGGTAACTCTATTTAAATTTCATCAAGCTCATTTCTGTCGTCACCCCATTGTCTCTTTCTGCTGCTTCTAGTTGCTCCCTATTTAAAGAGAAGTTGGAGTGTCACACCTCAGGTTTAGCCCAGGAGCTGTCCTTTTTATATAAAGGCAGCTGAGGAAATCACATGCTTCTGAGTACACTGAAAGAATAGTGGGGAATAGGAATTCCTCAGACTGTAGGAAGTGCACCTAGGAGTCTGGAGCAGTGGATGGGCCTGAATTCCCCAGCAGGATGCAAGGGCAAATCTTTGGGAGTAGCAGGGCTGTGGAAGTCACATTTGCCAGTTATGAAGTTGTGGCTGTGGTCCTAGCATACTGTACCAGGCTTTTTGATACACGTCTTCCCCACAAGCTGCCTGAGGATAAAGTTGTTTCCAACTGACACTTTTGAAGTATAAGTTTATGGACATAAAACATCTCTTCATCCTTAAACCTGATCTCTCATCGAACTGGATTACTCTTGTTAGAGTTCTAGAAAATATCTTAGCAAAATAATTTCCTGGCTATTACTTCTCATTTTTTTTGGTGTTGTGAAGCTCCTCATAGTGAACCTCTCATTATAGGAATGTACTTGTTTGGATTTTTGCTCTAGGGAGAGTGTCCTCTCTTTCTCTTATCAATCTGCGACACAATACAGCACTTCTACTGAAGCATCCAGCACTGGCCAAAGCCGTTGCTCTGAGCTGGACACGTTGCCCTGTCTGACTTGGTATTTCACTTCATGTAACACAACAAAGGTTCAGGTTGATGCTGTGAGAAAATCAAGTGCAATGCTTCCCCCACTGCCTCCAGTTAAGGAGTCACTGTCTTTTGTCCAATCTTTAGAATGTTGCATGCAAAATTACATATAGGCAGATGGCTTTCATTTCAGTAGTTAAGATGGGTAATTCTTATAGTCATTTCAGAAGTTTCTGTTCAAGTTCTGGAAACATCTGCAGTGAGTTCTATCCAAGGTCTGTGGTGGTTTGAGCCTTAACTGGGACTTAAGAGCTCAGATGGGGGCAGGGCTGAGAATTCCTCCCCCACTCCCACCCTCCTCTTTCCTAATAGAGAAAAGGAAGGGAAGGAGCAAAGCCATCAAGAAATAATTTGGAGTTGGCTTGGAAGTAGAGAGGTAAAGAATTTTCTTTTATATATATATATATATATGTACCAGTAACAGGTAGGGTTCACAAAGGTAAGGAACATGGATGGATGGGGGAAAAAAAATATGCAATACAAAAGCAGTCCTTTGCAAAGGCATGGGTGCAGCAGGGATGACCACATGGCAGAGAAGCAGGGAGCCAGCAGCAGTCCTCGTCCAGGCAAAAGGCAGGGGCCAAGAGAGGTAATGGCTGCAGTGTCCTCCTTTTTATAGGCTTGCTGGACAGGGAGGGGGTGTGGAACAGACTAACTCAGTTTCCCAGGGAGGAAACCCCCTCCAGGGAGGGCAAAGCTCTCACAAGCCCTCACCCCTCTGCTTCCAGGATGGGCATAACCCATCACAAAGGTCACAGTAGATTTATTCAGTGTACCTCTTGTTTGTGGGAAGCTTAAATATGAAGGCAAAAAATTACCCCACTGTGCTAAAGAATGAGTTCCTGTGCCTTTGAGCATAGTGTGCCCTCTGCTATTCTGGGCACCTCTGAGCCTGGCTAGGAAAACAGGGACATGTTCATGAGCAGAATGAAAAGAAGTTAAACGTGTGCTAGACAAGTACTAAACATCCTGTGATCCATATTTGGGGTTTATAGTCGTATGTTGGCCTCACTGTAAGATAGCTGCAGAAGCAGCACTTCTTAAAAGGCCTGCTGGGTTCCTAATTTTAATCAACCAAGCCTCACAAAGATGACCCTCTGCTCTTGAAAAACAACCTGAGTGAGTGCTGTAGAGGAGCTGGAGGGCTTTTGTGTTGGGCTTTGGTTTTATTTTGAAATGCATTGCTACAGTTTTGATAGTGATCCTTTTCTTTCATTTTTCTTCTTTACTGTCTACTTCGCTTCCTCTCCTGCTAGGATTTTCTTTGAAAAGCAATATTTTGTTTACCTAGTGACAGCAAAGGATGAGCTGTCAAAAAGAAAACTTCAATTTGGGTCTGACTAAGCAGTACTTAATGGCAATGCCTTTCTCAGTGTTTCATAGGAAAGTTAGGAAAGCTGGGAAAGCTGGAAGCAGCCTGTGAGATATTATCCCCCAGGGATCAGTGCTGGGCCCAATCCTGTTTATCTTTATTGATGATCTGGATGAGATAGAGTCCATCATTAGTAAGTTTGCAGATGACACCAAGTTGGGAGCAGGTGTCAATCTGTTGGAGGGTAGGAGGGTTCTGCGGAGGGATCTTGACAGGCTGGACAGATGGGCAGAGTTCAACATGATGGCATTCAAAAAGTCCAAGTGCCAGGTGCTGCACTTTGGTCACAACAACCCCATGCAGAGCTACAGGCACTACACCTCCAGGGACGGTGACTCCACCATACAATACAATACAATACAATACAATACACCAGGTTGGAAGAGACCTTCAAGATCATCGCGTCCAACCCATCAAACAATCCAACCCACCCAACAACTAGACCATACAGCCAAGCACCCCATCAAGTCTTCTCCTGAACACCTCCTGTGAAGGTGACTCCACCACCTCCACGGGTAGCTGATTCCAATGGGCAATCACTCTCTCCGTGTAGAACTTCTTCCTAACATCCAGCCTAAACCTGCCCTGGCGCAGCCTGAGACTGTGTCCTCTTGTTCTGGTGCTGTATGCCTGGGAGAAGAGGCCAACCTCTGCCTGGCTACAACCTCCCTTCAGGTAGTTGTAGAGAGCAATAAGGTCACCCCTCAGTCTCCTCTTCTCCAGGCTAAGCAACCCCAGCTCCCTCAGCCTTTCCTCATAGGGCTTGTGTTCCAAACCCTCACCAGCTTTGTTGCCCTTCTCTGGACACGTTCCAGCAAGTCAACATCCTTCCTAAACTGAGGGGCCCAGAACTGGACACAGGACTCAAGGTGCGGCCTAACCAGTGCAGTGTACAGGGGCACAATGACCTCCCTGCTCCTGCTGGCCACACTGTTCCTGATGCAAGCCAGGATGCCATTGGCCTTCTTGGCTGCCTGGGCACACTGCAGGCTCATGTTCAGCCTACAATCAACCAGCACCCCCAGGTCCCTCTCTGCCTGGCCACTCTCCAGCCACTCTGACCCCAGCCTGTAGCACTGCCTGGGGTTGTTGTGGCCAATGTGCAGAATCCGGCACTTGGATGTGTTCAATCTCATGCCATTGGACTCTGCCCATCTGTCCAGCCTGTCGAGGTCCCTCTGCAAAGCCTCTCTGCCCTCCAGCAAATCAACTGCTGCCCCCAGCTTGGTGTCATCTGCAAATTTACTGATGATGGACTCAATGCCCTCATCCAGATCATCAATAAAGATGTTGAAGAGCATGGGGCCCAGTACTGATCCCTGGGGCACACCACTAGTGACAGGCCGCCAGCTGGATGTGGTGCCATTCACCATTACTCTCTGGGCTCGGCCCTCCAGCCAGTTCCTAACCCAACGCAGTGTGCTCCTGTCCAAGCCACGGGCTGCCAGCTTGGCCAGGAGTTTGCTGTGGGGAACGGTGTCAAAGGCCTTGCTGAGGTCCAGGTAGACCACATCCACAGGCCTCCCCACATCCACCAGGCGGGTCACCTGATCATAGAAGGAGATCAGGTTGGTCAGGCAGGACCTGCCCCTCCTAAATCCATGCTGGCTAGGCCTGAGCCCCTGGTCATCCTGTAAGTGCTGTGTGATCGCACTCGAGATGACCCGTTCCATAATCTTGCCTGGCACTGAGGTCAGGCTGACAGGCCTATAATTCCCTGGCTCATCCAACCGGCCCTTCTTGTGGATGGGCACCACGTTAGCCAGCTTCCAGTCTTCTGGGACCTCTCCAGTGAGCCAGGACTGCTGAAAAATGATGGAAAGTGGCTTGGACAGCTCATCTGTCAGCAATCTCAGCACCCTAGGATGGATCCCATCCGGTCCCATGGACTTGTGGGGGTCCAAGCGGCTCAGTAGATCTCTAACTTCCTCTTGGAGCAGTGGGAAACTATGCAGCTCTCTGGCTCCTTCTGCCAGCTCTGCAGGCCAGCTGTCTGGAAGACGTTCTGCCCTGCTAGTGAAGACTGAGGCAAAGAAGGTGTTAAGTACCTCTGCCTTTTCCTCATTCTTTGTTACAACGTTCCCCTCCGTGTCAACCAAGGAGTGGAGGTTGTCCTTGCCCTTCTTCTTGCTATTGATGTATTTATAGAAGGACTTTTTGTTGTCCTTCACAGCAGAGGCCAGTCTAAGTTCTAAATGGGCTTTTGCCTCCCTAATTTTCTTCCTGCACAACCTAGCAACATCCCTAAACATTCTGTAGGTTGCCTCCCCTTTCTTCCAAAGATAATACACCCTCTTTTTTTTCCCCTAAGTTCTATTAAAAGTTCATTGCCCATCCAGGCTGGCCGTCTGCCCCGGCGGCTCATCTTCCGGCACACCGGCACAGCCTGTTCTTGCACCTTCAACAGTTCTTCCTTGAAGTAGGTCCAGTTCTCCTGGACCCCTTTATTTTTAAGGACTGATTCCCAAGGAACCTTCTGAATTAGTTCCTTGAGTAGCCTGAAGTCTGCCCTCCGGAAGTCCAGAGTGGAGGTCTTCTTGTTCCCCCTCTTGGCTTGGCTGCATACTGAAAACTCTATTATGTCGTGGTCACTGGTGCCTAAACACCCTCCGACCACCACATCACCCACCAGCCCTTCCCTGTTGGTGAAGAGGAGGTCAAGCATAGCCTTACCCCTGGTAGGCTCGCGCAGCACCTGGGATAAGAAGCTGTCCTCCATGCACTCTAAGAACCTCCTAGACTGCCTCCTCTCTGCTGTGTTGAGATCCCAGCAGATATCAGGCAGGTTGAAGTCACCCATGAGAATGAGGTCAGGTGATCTTGAGACAGCCTTAAGCTGCCTATAGAATGCCTCATCGACATCCTCCTCCTGGTTGGGTGGTCTATAACAGACGCCAACCAGGATGTCTGCCCTGTTGGTCTTCCCTCTAATTCTCACCCACAAGCACTCAACCCTATCATCCCTGATCTCCATCTCAACAGCATCCAGTGCCTCCCTGACGTACAGGGCCACCCCTCCACCCCTTCTTCCTTGCCTGTCTCTCCTGAAGAGCCTGTAGCCATCAATTGCAGCGCTCCAGTCATGCGAGTCGTCCCACCACGTCTCTGTGATGGCAACTACATCATAACTTTCTTGCTGCAACAAGGCTTCCAGCTCCTCTTGTTTGTTACCCATGCTTCGTGCATTAGTGTACATGCACTGCAGCTGGGCTGCTGGTTTCACCTCTAGCTCTAGCTTATCACCTCCAGACTCCTGCCTAAGGGCACTGGTTTCCGACCCTCCCCCCTTCGAAGCTAGTTTAAAGCCCTGTCAATGAGACTTGCTAATTCCCTTCCCAGAATCTTTTTACGTTTGGGGGACAGGCCATTCTCATGTATTATGACCTTTCCCCTCCTCTGGGACAGATGTACTCCATCTGTTACCAGCTGACCTGGTGCAGTAGAAAGTTCCCCAAGATCGAAAAACCCAAAATTCATTCGTCTGCACCAGCCCCTAAGCCACTTGTTGACTACAGCGGCTGACCTGTTCCTTATTGTGTTCCCTCCTGCAACTAACGGTATCGATGTAAAAATTATTTGTGCACCCGACCCCTCCACCAGATCTCCCAGGGCCCTGAGGTCATTTTTGATAGCCCTGGGAGGCCTGGTACCAACATCATCATTCCCTAACTGCATGACCAATAAGGGATAATAATCTGAGGGCTGTACCAGACTGGGCAGCCTTCTGGTAACATCTCCAACTTGGACTCCTGCTAGGCTAATAACTAACACCATCTCCCTGGGCAGCACATTCCAATGGCTAGCAACTCTCTGTGAAGAACTTTCTCCTCACCTCCAGCCTAAACTTCCCCTGGCACAGCTTGAGACTGTGCCCTCTTGTTTTGTCACAGGTTGCCTGGGAGAAGAGACCAACCCACTCCTGGTTACAACCTCCCTTCAGGTAGTTGTAGAGAGCAATAAGGTCTCCCCTGAGCCTCCTCTTCTCCAGGCTAAACAATCCCTGTTCCCTCAGCCACTCCTCGTAGGGCTTGTGCTCAAGGCCTCTCCCCAGCCTCATTGCCCTTCTCTGGACATCTTCAAGAGTCTCAATGTCCTTCTTAATTTGAGGGGCCCAGAACTGGACACAGTACTCAAGGTGTGGCCTAACCAGTGCTGAGTACAGGGGCACAATGACTTCCGAGTTGTGCCTGAATGTGAAAACATTAAGTAGCTTCTTGCTTTGATTGTGAGTGTTGTGGCATGCTGCACAGCAGAATTGCTAGGACTCCTTGCAGTGATAAAGGTATGGATCTTGAGGACATGATGTTGCCTAAATATACTAGCTCTCTGCACTAACTTCTGCATATAAACTTTCGCAGTCTGCCAAGACTTTATACCTTTTTAAACAGCAGTTAGGTCCTCTTTGTTGTAGCTAATAACATATTTTCATATATAACTGGATAGCATGAGGTATGGTTCTGTTTGGTTTTTAATAAAATAATTAATTTCCTGGTCACAGGTCTCTGGTTATGTGGGTCCTGTAAGCTTGATTGGGAGAGTTCTAGGACTGATTACACCGTAGTTTCTTACAGAATCCATATGGTACTCTTTTTTTTCTCAAGGCTAGGCACTTTATACTTATTTCATTATCCATAATTCATGGCTTGTGCCTATAGACATGGGCAGATATAGATATCATTAAAGGGTTTTATACTTTGTATTTGTTGAAAGGCTTTTGTCTTCACAGGCAGTAGCTGTTCAGCTGATATTCTCAAAAGAATAGTCAGTCTCTCAGGAAAGGAATCTGATTTTTTACAATGCCATTGACTGTGCATGAATAATTCATGATTTGTCAGTCCACCTCTAGTATTACACACAGGCTGCAGTACTTATGACACTCATTTAATGGCATTTTTAGCTAAGCAGCATTGAATGCTGCCATGGATGAAGTAATTATTATTGTTAGCATTTGCAATGATACTACTATTAACTTATGTTTGTACAGCTTCCAGCCATCCAGTATCACAGTACACTAGAGGTTGGAAGGGACCTCCAGAGATCATCAGGTCCAATCCCCTGCCAAAGCAGGATCATTTAGGGTACTCCCCACAGGAGTGCATCCAGGTTGGGTTTGAAAGTCTCTGGAGAAGGAGACTCCTCAACCCCTCAGGGCAGCCTGTTCCAGTGCTCTGTCACCCTCACTGTAAAGAAGTTTCTACTCACATTGAGGTGAAACCTTCTATGTTCAAGCTTGAACCCATTGTTGTTGTCTTATTACTGTGTACCACCAAAAAGAGCTTGGTCCCCTCCACTTGACACCCACCCCTCAGATGCTTATACACATTGATCAGATCCCCTCTCAGTCTTCTCTTCTCAAGACTAAAGAGCTGCAGGGATCTCAGTCTCTCTTCACAGGAGAGATGCTCAAGTTCCCTAATCAACCTTGTGGCTCTCCTTTGGATTCTCTTTCTCACTTCCCTGTCTTTCTTAAACTGGGGAGCCCAAAAGTGGACACAGCATTCCAGATAGGGTCTCACCAGGGCAGAGTAGAGAGGTAGAAGAACCTCCCTAGACCTGCTGGACAATGATGTGCTCCAGACCCCTCCCCAGCTTTGTTGCCCTTCTCTGGACACGTTCCAGCAACTCAACATCTTTCCTAAACTGAGGGGCCCAGAACTGGACACAGGACTCAAGGTGTGGCCTAACCAGTGCTGAGTACATGTTCTTCTTTACCTGATATGCCAACAAAGGTGTCTATCTACAACCCTACCATGTCGTGTGTCATTTACAGCTGCTTAGACTGTCATATGCAGAGTTTCTTGTTTTACCTTTAGTTAAAATTTCTGTAACCAAATTTTAAAAAGGGGAGGAAAGAGAGGAAGAAGGAAAAAAAGTATAAGTGTCAGGATCCTTCTGGTGGGAAAGAGGTGATGACTTAAAAAGAAAAGTTCCAGCAACTCAACATCTTTCATAAACTGAGGTGCCCAGAACTGGACACAGGACTCAAGGTGTGGCCTAACCAATGCAGAGTACAGGGGCAGAATGACCTCCCTGCTCCCACTGGCCACACTGTTCCTAATGCAGGCCAGGATGCCATTGGCCTTCTTGGCCACCTGAGCACACCTCTGGCTCATCTTCAGCCTACTATTGACCAGTACCCCCAGGTCCCTTTCTGCCTGACTGCTCTCCAGCCACTCTGACCCCAGCCTGTATCACTGCATGGGGTTGTTGTGGCCAATGCTTTTGAAAACACTTGAGACATATGTGATTATTAATGAACCTAGAGTTTTCACTGATGCTCAGGATTTAGAGGCATTTTTCAGGAACAAGTGAAGTCATCCAAAAAGATGCCATACTTGCTGCTGACAAAGATCTGTTCTGGAGCTTTGCACAGGCATAAAGAGTCCTTGGGAGGGTAGCAGCAGAGAGGAGAGTTTTTTTAGTAAGACTGAGGAAGAAGCAGGGGATTTGACAGTCTCCAATGTCCTGAATAAAGAATCGTCATTATGTTCATTGTAACTGAGTCTTATCCTTTCACTCTAAATAACGCTGCAGCTTCCATCCATCTAATCATACAAGGAGACAAGAGGATTCATGCTGCTCATTTCTGTCTTCATTCATGTGCAATGTGGTCTGATGATTCACAATCAACTTTATTAGCAACATTAAACAGACAACAAATTGATGCCCCTGTATACAAAAGCCATTAACAACCGATTCCCCAGGAAACCAGTAAAGCAATAAATAGGAAACAAAACCAAATAACACCCCCCCAAAAAAAAAACCCACCCCAAAACACAAAAAACCCCAAACAAAACAACCCCCAAACAAAACAACCCCCAAACAAGAACAAACCCCAGAAAATTCAAGAAGCTCTCACTAGTGGTATCCCCCAGGGACCAGTTCTGGGCCCCATCCTGTTCAATATCTTTATTGATGATCTGGATGAAGGGATTGAGTCAGTCATCAGTAAATTTGCAGATGACACCAAGGTGGGGGCAGATGTTGATCTGTTAGGGGGTAGAAGGGCTCTGCAGAGGGACTTTGACAGGCTAGACAGATGGGCAGAGTCCAACATGATGACATTCAACAAGTCCAAATGCTGCACTTCAGTCACAACAATCCCATGCAGCGCTACAGGCAGGGGACAGAGTGGCTGGAGAGCAGCCAGGCAGAAAGGGACCTGGGGGTACTGGTTGACAGCTGGCTGAACAGGAGCCAGCAGTGTGCCCAGGTAGCCAAGAAGGCCAAGGCCATCCTGGCCTGCATCAGAAATAGTGTGGCCAGCAGGAGCAGGGAAGTCATTGTGCCCCTGTACTCAGCACTGGTCCCACCTTGAAAACTGTGTCCAGTTCTGGGTCCCTCCATTTAAGAAAGACATTGAGACTCTTGAACATGTCCAGAGAAGGGCAACAAGGCTGGGGAGAGGCCTCGAGCACAAGCCCTATGAGGAGAGGCTGAGGGCTGAGGGAGGTGGGGTTGTTTAGCCTGGAGAAGAGGAGGCTCAGGGGAGACCTTATTGCTCTCTACAACTACCTGAAAGGTGGTTGTAGCCAGGAGGGGGTTGGTCTCTTCTCCCAGGCAATCAGCACCAGAACAAGAGGACACAGTCTGAAACTGCACCATGGGAGGTTTAGGCTGGAGGTGAGGTCAAAGTTCTTCACAGAGAGAGTTGTTGGCCATTGGAATGTGCTGCCCAGCGAGGTGGTGGAGTCACCATCCCTGGAGGTGTTCAAGAGGGGATTGGATGTAGCACTTAGTGCCATGGTTTAGTGGTCATGAGGTGTGGGGTGACAGGTTTGACTTGATGATCTTTGAGGTCTTTTCCAGCCTGATTGATTCTATGATTCTATGAAATGAGAGGAGTCTGAAGCAAAGAACACTAAGGGACAGCCTTTATGCCATGTGCACCGAAGGTGAAAATATTTGGCATTCGTGTGCTTTTATTGCAAGAATGATGGTTACCTTCTTCTTGCAGAAGTTAATCTCATTCCAGGACTAGAGGTAACCCCATGAATGGGCACACTTTTAAGGGAGCACACAGAGCCCTGGGGAGAATGGGGGAGTCCCTGAAAAATCTATACCATCTAGAAGGTATTTTGAGTTTAGTATGAGTAAGAGAAGCACATAAGATACTGCTGTAAACAAGGACCTTTCAGATAATACTTTGATACCATCAACCCACTTTGGGTTTATCTTAGCTTTAACCTAGCAGAAATGGAATATGCAGCACTGTCTTTGTGGAGATCACTCAGCTCTTAGAAGTCCTAAAAGCTCTAAGTAATAATCAGTGATAAAATCAATGTCAAACCCTCACATCCTACAAAGCATTTCAGTATGGTCCAAACATGAAATCCTAAGGCAAATATAAAATATCTAATCTTATGTAGGATTGCTTGTGATAAACCTGAAGGTGCAGATTCTTAACATTCCATTCCTATTACAGATGACTCAGGGCAGGGAATCAGAAATGCCTGGGTCTCTGATTTAATGATGTCAAGCATTTTGATTAACATTTCCCCCTCAGTGCCTCCTGTTTCCATCTTGCCACAGCCTGGTAAGCTGTGGCATGTTAAATGAATGTGTTATTTTCTTCCCTTGTCCTCTTAGAACACCTGAAACATTTAACTACTATTTCCTGTAAGGTCTTAGGAGTAATTGTCAGTAGAAACAGTTCAATGCTAAAGATTAAGAACTGCCTGAGGTGTAAGTAAGTATGTATTTGTCTTATTCTCCTTACTAGTTAGTGTAGTTAATTGTTCTTAGAGCTAAATGTGGACCTTATTTTTATTACCATGCACTCTTCAGACATCTTTTCTATCACAAGTATAGATCAAACTAGTCTACCATTTATGTCCTTTTTTTTACCTGCTTGGAACCGGGTCTGCTGTCATCGTTTAAGCACAGGATTTGAATGGCCACAGCAAAGATCTGAGGGTTAATGTATTTAAGAAGGACATTGAGACACTTGAACGTGTCCAGAGAAGGGCAACAAGGCTGGGGAGAGGCCTTGAGCACAAGCCCTATGAGGAGAGGCTGAGGTCGCTGGGGTTGTTTAGCCTGGAGAAGAGGAGGCTCAGGGGCGACCTCATTGCTCTCTACAACTACCTGAAAGGTGGTTGCAGCCAGGAAGAGGTTGGCCTCTTCTCCCTAGCAACTAGCACCAGAACAAGGGGACACAGTCTCAAGCTGCACCAGGGGAAGTTTAGGCTTGAGGTGAGGAGAAAGTTCTTCACCGAGAGAGTGATTCGTCATTGGAATGTGCTGCCCAGGGAGGTGGTGGAGTCGCCATCCCTGGAGGCGTTCAAGTGGGGACTGGACGTGGCACTTGGTGCCATGGTCTAGTCGTGAGGTTTGTGGTGACAGGTTGGACTCAATGATCTTTGAGGTCTCTTCCAACCTTGGTAATACTGTGATACTGTAAGCTATTTCTGATCCTCTTTAGGATATCTCTTGTTTTGCAATAAAAATTTCTTTCTTGATGCTGGTTTTGGAAGCACCAAATACTTACAGACTGTATGCTTGGAAGATATTATTAGCATTCAAAGGGACAGGAGAGGACTAAGTAGTATAAGATTGAGTTTACTTTTGGTGAAGGGGAAGCTGCTTGTGAGTCAGCAGTGTTCCCTGGCAGCAAGGAAGGCTGGCAATGTACTGGAATGCATTAATGGGATTGCAGTTAGATGAAAAGAAATGATTGTTCATTTTTATTTGACCTTTCTAGGCCACTTCTTGAATATTTTCTCTGGTTTTGGGCTGCCAATAAAAGAAAAATTATAAACTGGAGCATGTTCAGGGAAGAGTCACCAAAATGTTTGGAGAGCTGGTATATTTGACAAGGGGCTGAGAGAACAGGGCTTGTTCAGCTTGGGGAAGAGTGGAAAGCTAACAGCAGCTTTCCAACAACTGTCAGGAAGTTAGCAAGAAGCTGGAGCCAGGCTTTTCACCAAGGTGCATGGCAGGAAAATGAAAGGCAACAGATGTAAACCAAAAAGGGAAAAAAGACCTTTAAGATTCAAACTGCTAGATATAAACTTTCTCACCTTGAGAACAGTGATAAGCCTGATGGTTTATCAGATAAAACTGATGGGCAGTCTCCATCACAGGAGTATTTCAAGACCTGCCTGGATAAAGCCCTGAGCAACTTGGTTTGACTTCATGGCTGACCCTGCTTTGAGCAGGAGGTTGTACCAAAGACCTCCTGAAGTTCCTTCCAACTTCACTGGTGCTATGAGTCTGTAAAAGAGAGGAGTTTGTAGGCAGTTTTAAAATGTCCTTTGAACTGTATCCTGGCAATGTGATTTCTCCTGTCAGTATTCTATCATTACCTTGTTTAACATAGGCAAAAAGTGCAGACAGCTAAACTGGTCCTTAAAATGTACACTTGAACAAAAAACTGTCTTCAAGATGGCCTGTCAGACCTTGGAGCTAGACATGTTACAGGAACCAGGTCTTGTATTTTGTGGATGCTTCCTGAAGGCAATTTAGGCAGAAGTAGACAAAGTTTAGGTCTAATTGATCTTCCTTGCTTTCTGTTCAGAAAGGGACTAGGCACAGTAATATAGAATTGTAGAATCAACAAGGTTGGAAAAGACCTCAAAGATCATCAAGTTCAACCTGTCACCCAACACCTCCTGACTAATAGACCATGGCACCAAGTGCCACGTCCAATCCCTTTTTGAACACCTCCAGGAACGGTGACTCCACCACCTCCCCGGGCAGCACATTCCAATGGCTAACAACTCTCTCTATGAAGAACTTTCTCCTCACCTCGAGCCTAAACTTCTCCTGGTGCCGTTTCAGACCATGTCCTCTTGTTCTGGTGCTGGTTGCCTGGGAGAAGAGACAAACACCCTCCTGGCTACAACCACCCTTCAGGTAGTTGAAGAGAGCTATAAGGTCTCCTCTGAGCTTTCTCTTCTCCAGGCTAAACAACCCCACCTCCCTCAGCCTCTCCTCACAGGGCTTGTGCTCCAGACCTCTCCCCAGCCTTGTTGCCCTTTTCTGGACACGTTCAAGAGTCTCAATGTCCTTCTTAAATTGAGGGGCCCAGAACTGGACACAGGACTCAAGGTGTGGCCTAACCAGTGCTGAGTACAGGGGCACAATGCCTACCCTGCTCCTGCTGGCCACACTATTCTTGATGCAGGCCAGGATGCAATTGGCCTTTGTGGCCACCTGGGCACACTGCTGGCTCCTGTTCAGCCAGCTGTCAATCGGTACCCCCAGGTCCCTTTCTGCCTGGCTGCTCTCCAGCCACTCTGTCCCCAACCTGTAGTGCTGCATGGGGTTTTTGTAACTAAAGTGCAGCATCCAGCACTTGGATTTCTTGAACATGCATCAGCAGTGCAGTAGGATAGCACACTACTGTGCTAGTCCTCACGGTGACCTGATAGATGTGACCTAAAGATGTCAGGAGGCTGAGGACTTTTGAAAGTGTGCAGTTTTGAAATATGAGTAATGTGGGTAAACACATCAGGTGTCAGGTTTGGGACCATACTTCTCCAGTGGGCTAGTAATAAAGAAATGGATTGTAAGCTAACGTGGGAACATCTGATTTACAGGATGGCATTAAATGTTTGTGAAGAAGCAATCAACTGACTTCCTCTCCATCTCTACAGAAAATCCTGTGCTGCCTTGGAAGGCTGTTTCATAAAAATCTGATGCTAATTAGAGAATACTCCATACTCCAGCCATGCATTTTTCAGAGTTCTCTGTAACCTTGGCATTCTTCTGTGCCCACACGTAGAGCTATGTCTTCCTCTGACATTTGCTTCCTTGCCGAATGTGTCTTCACGTTTGCCTTTTTAAACTCTTTGGTTTTGGGGGATGGGGGGAATGAAGTAATTTATCAAAAACAACTCACAGCATTTGCATCCTATTAAGAAACACTTTGAGCTCATTCTTTATGACCAGTAACAATGGCGATAATCATTTTCATTTGCACAGAAACTCATTCCAAAGCCGCTAACAAATTGGTGTGCAGTGACAGGTGAAGAACTGTAATTCCATTACTAAATTGCGGTCATTTCGAAGGGTCAGAACAAGCAGCTGTTTAATAACCTTGCTCTTGCAGAAAGTGACGTGCAAAGTTGGAATGTGAGAGATTGTGTTTCCTTTTTAATGCATCTTAATAGAGAAAAATAATCTTCAGCTGAGTAATAGTTTTCAGTGTCCTTAGGCAGTTACAATTCAGTCCTAGCAGGATATAAAAGTGCAAGTGATGGAGAAAGATTCCCTGTGACCATACCACACAGGTGTTTGCTGGAGGTATTAATGTATCTGTCTTGTAGTGCAACTGGAAGAGAAACCACTCATCAAACCTCAGAAAGTATGGCTTTTGTATGCAGTGCTTTCAGTCATGTGTGGGTAGATAGCAAGAGAAGCATAGCCAGCAGATCCAGGGAGGGGATTCTCCCTCCTCTGCTCCACTCTGGTGAGACCCCACCTGGAGTAGTGTGTCCAGTTCTGGAGCCCCTATTACAAGAAAGATCTGGAGGTGCTGGAGCATATCCAGAGAAGGGCCTCAAGGATGAGCAGAGCTCTGAAGCACCTCTCCTATGAGGACAGACTGAAAGAGTTGGGGCTGTTCAGTCTGGAGAAGGGAAGGCTCCAAGGAGACCTTCTTGTGGCCTTCCAGTATCTGAAGGGGGCCTACAAGAAATCTGGGAAGGGGCTTTTTAGGGTGTCAGGTAAAGATAGGACTAAGGGGAATGGAACAAAACTAGAAATGGGTAGATTCAGATTGGATGTTAGGAAGAAGTTCTTCACCATGAGGTGGTGAGACACTGGAACAGGTTGCCCAGGGAGGTGGTAGAAGCCTCATCCCTGGAGGTTTTTAAGTCCAGGCTGGATGTGGCTCTGAGCAATCTGATTCAGTGTGAGGTGTCCCTGCCCATGGCAGGGGAGTTGGAACTAGATGATCCTTGAGGTCCCTTCCAGCCCTAACAATTCTATAATTCCACGATTTAAAGACTCTAAGTCAACTGCCTGAAGAAACATGAAGATGACCCATTTACTCATAATCTTCACTCAGAAAAGAATTAAAAGCAGGTGGTAAATCAGAAGTTTTCTTTGTCTAGTCACTGGCAAATTATGCTTAGGAGTAATGTTTTAAAGATGCACTTCTTATCAGAATGATGCTTCATTCTACCTGGTGAAAGGCTGAGTACAAAATGAGTACAGGAATGGAAAGAAGACACAATGGTCTTAAACCGGTGAGGAGTACATCAATTCTTATCTGAGTCAGGTCAGGTCTTTATGACAGCATAGACAGAGCTTGCTGCTCCTGAGGCTCTCGGGGGCAAGGTAGCAGCCGCAGCTGGTTAGGAGGGCCATTTCTTCCCTGCAGTAGCTGCCATGTTCTGCAGCTCAGCCTCACACTCTGTGGTAGCAGCAAGACTGAAGGGCTGTTCAAGGGAAAGAAGCTGCATGGGATGCTGACTTTGCTGGATTCCTTCTCTAGCCACGGCCAGCTCAGCAGTCTGTTGTGACAAGTATCTTATACTTACAGTAAGGTTCCTACCTCCGGGTTGGCTGTTTGTCATGGTTGTGAAATTTAATTAGGAAATATGAAATAATAACAGCAACAACAACAACAGTGATTTTGGAATCTGTAGTAGAGTTTTATATGGGTGTGAGCAAGGCTGAGAAAACTCTAATAACAATAACTCATTGAAAAGAACCTCATGCTAAACCAGCCGTGGTGAGAGTGAAACTGTGACTGCTATGTTATAAAGGTATAGCCACTTGTGAGCCACCATGTAGGGTTTCATTTCAGGCTTGTGGGATTTGTGTGTGTGTGTGTGAAAGCAAAGCTGTGTCTTCAGAACATTTAGAAGTTGTAGTAAAAAAACAGATTCATTCAGGAAGAATGTAACTTCAATTTCTGCAAGTTCACCACACAGACTCTTTCTTGGGGTTTTGTCTTGATTCTCCTTACTTATTAAAGTGCTTTTCCTCAAGGTCCTCTTGCTTTTCACAGATCCAAATTTCTGTTTTCTCATATCCATATCTTAGGAGGCCTGTAGTTCCCAGGAGCATTTTTTCTAATGTTTCTCTCTGTGGCATTTTTATATCTAAGCTAAGTTTAATAATAAAGATTAGCGGAACAGAATACAACAGTGTAGGAGGATAAGGAAGATAGTGTGTCCTATTCTGAAAGGGAAAAGTTTCTTTGTGGAAGTGAAAACAGGGTGGGGGAAGGATTTTTTTAAGTTGGTCCTTATTCATACACTAGAATAGGATAGAAAGAATAGAATTAACCAGGTTGGAAAAGACCTTTGAGGTCATCAAGTCCAACCTATCACCCAACACCATGGCACCAAGCACCCCATCCAGTCTCTTCTTAAGCACCTCCAGTGATGGTGACTCCACCATTTCCCTGGGCAGCCCATTCCAATGGCCAATCTCTCTTTCGGTGAACAGTATCACAGTATCACAATATCACTAAGGTTGGAAGAGACCTCAAAGGTCATCGAGTCCAACCTGGCACCACAGACCTCATGACTAGACCATGGCACCAAGTGCCACATCCAGTCCCCTCTTGAACACCTCCAGGGACGGTGACTCCACCATCTCCCTGGGCAGCACATTCCAGTGAACAGTATCACAGTATCACCAATGTTGGAAGAGACCTCAAAGATCGAACTTCTTCCTAACATCCAACCTAAACCTCCCCTGGTGCAGCTTGAGACTGTGTGCTCTTGTTCTGTCACAGGTTGCCTGGGAGAAGAGACCAACCCCCACCTGGCTACAGCCTCAGTTCAGGTAGTTGTAGACAGCAATAAGGTCTTCCCTGAGCCTCATCCTCTCCAGGCTAAACAACCCAAACTCTCTCAGTCTCTCCTCATAGGGCTTGTGCTCCAAACCCCTCCCCAGCTTTGTTTTCCTTCTCTTGGCACATCCAGCAACTCAACATCTTTCCTAAACTGAGGGCCCCATAACTGGACACAACTTTTAAAAGGGGAGGAAACAGAGGAAGAAGGAAAAAAGTATAAGTGTCAGGATTCTTCTGGTGGGAAGAGGTGATGACTTAAAGAAAAGTTCCACTTCCCCCATTCTGCTGGCATTTCTCACCAGTGTCCTCCAGATTCCTGTTGGTATGTAGTGATTGATGTGATCTTGGCGTATAGCCCTGCTGATTGCATGGAGAAGTTCTTAAAGCAATTACAGAAACTCAAAACCTAGATTCATCTACCAAGAATTCTCGATGCATTATTTAAAAGGGAGGAGAAGTTTAAATTATTAATGAGTTATTAGGCAGTGAAATACTTAGAGCAAGAATCAGGTTTTGACTTCCTGATGGTCCCCAACAGCTCATCTAGACTCCATCCCTCATGCTGAACACTTCACCTGAAAACAAGAAACCAATGAAACAATCCTCTTACATGAAAAAAGGTTACTTGGCCTATTAAGCCTGTGCATATAAACATCAAACTAACAAAAGGTGCTTGAGTAATTGATTTGAAGCCTAATCTTTGCAGGGGAGTTCACAAAGGTTTCAGAAAGCTGGAATTTATTCTATTGCCTCAGAGGTTTTTGTGTACTTCAAAATTTCAGCCATACTTTGGTTCCCAAACAGCTCAGTGGGATTTAAAAATTTTAAACCAGTATTCTCAGCTTTAGGGAACTGAATACAGAAAAAGAGCACAACCCAAAATCTCTCTCATTCTTTTCTGGTACACTGTTAAAAGAATACATTTTTCAGTAAGTGTTATCTGAATTACTTAGAAACTTTGGCTAATTAAGGGTCCCTGGAAAACCATTGGGTAAGTAGGGAAAATATAGAATAGAATAGAATAGAATAGAATAGAATAGAATAGAATAATAGAATAGAATAGAATAGAATAGACCAGACCAGGTTGGAAGAGACCTTCAAGATCATCGCGTCCAACCCATCAACCAATCCAACCCACCTAAACAACTAAACCATGGCACCAAGCACCCCAGCAAGTCTCCTCCTGAACACCTCCAATGAAGGAGACTCCACCACCTCCCCAGGCAGCTCATTCTAATGGGCAATCACTCTCTCTGTATAGAACTTCTTCCTAACCTCCAGCATAAACCTGCCCTGGCACAGCCTGAGACTGTGTCCTCTTGTTCTGGTGCTGGTTGCCTGGGAGAAGAGACCAAACTCTGCCTGGCTACAACCTCCCTTAAGGGAGTTGTAGAGAGCAATAAGGTCACCCCTGAGTCTCCTCTTCTCCAGGCTAAGCAACCCCAGCTCCCTCAGCCTCTCCTCATAGGGCTTGTGTTCCAAACCCCTCACCAGCTTTGTTGCCCTTCTCTGGACACGTTCCAGCAAGTCAACATCCTTCCTAAACTGAGGGGCCCAGAACTGGACACAGGACTCAAAGTGTGTCCTAACCAGTGCAGTGTACAGGGGCAGAATGACCTCCCTGCTCCTGCTGGCCACACTGTTCCTGATGCAGCCCAGGATGCCATTGGCCCTCTTGGCTGCCTGGGCACACTGCAGGCTCATGTTCAACCTACTATTATACCCCCAGGTCCCTCTCTGTCTGGCTGCTCTCCAGCCACTCTGACCCCAGCCTGTAGCACTGCATGGGGTTGTTGTGGCCAGTGTGCAGAACCCGGCACTTGGATGTGTTCAATCTATGTAGTTTCCCTTACTGCCCCTGAAAGTTACTGATACAGATGGGAAAAGATGTTCTACAGACTAGCTGAAACAGGGATTGTTGCTCTAATTGAAATGTGTGTTGAAGGCCTCTGCATTTTCATCAGTCTTGTTAGTTAGTTAGGTATAATAAGTACTGACATGCTAGCAGAGGTATGTAAAGATATTGATTACATATCATAATCCAGGCCAATGGAGAATGCAGGATTGTGAGTAATTGCAAATTTTTTTTCACAAGTAAATAGAGTCTGCAATGTTATTCATCCACTTTTTGCTTGAAGGTGCAATAATGGTCTCTTCTCCCAGGCAACCAGCACCAGAACAAGAGGACACAATCTCAAGCTGTGCCAGGGCAGGTTTAGGCTGGATGTTAGGAAGAAGTTCTATACAGAGAGAGTGATTGTCCATTGGAATGGGCCGCATGTGGAGGTGGTGGAGTCACCATCATTGGAGGTGTTCAGGAGGAGACTTGATGGCGTGCTTGGTGCCATGGTTTAGTTGTTTAGGTGGTGTTGGATGATAGGTTGGACACGATGATCTTGAAGGTCTCTTCCAACCTATTCTATTCTATTCTATTCTATTCTATTCTATTCTATTCTATTCTATTCTATTCTATTCTATTCTATTCTAATGCTTTCCACTTTTCAACCTTTACCCAAATAATACTATTTCCTGCTGAAATTCTGGCTTTGAATGCTTGGGCAGATTCTGGTTTGCAAAATCTGATGACAACACTGTTCTTGCCAGTGGAAAGACTAGGGTTTGTAATTTAATTCTCTGATAATGTGTTGCTTTGGGAGTTATGATTAGAGCTCTTTCATAACACCAGAGAGAGAGGGAGTTCATTCAGCATTTTCTGAGGTATTGAAATGACAAGTGCATCACTTATTTCAAAGAAAGACTGTGAAGAATCACAAGTGGCATTCTTCAGAAATATATAGCAGCTCTTGGTCTTTCACAGGGTTATCAATATTTGTTGTACTGTACTTCCTTTTTTGCAACATTACCTGTTACTATGAATGTATTTTTGTTCTTTATATATATATATAAATATATATATATCACAGTTAATCTGTGGGTATTTTTTGCACTAAGCATGTAATTTACCAGATATGGATATTGTCTTCCCTTCCTTTCAAACCTCTAATCTCTGCACATTTGTCCATTTCTACAGCACTGTAAAAAACTAAATAAGAAATCAAATGCTCCATAATATGCTGTACTGCCTCCTTGTAAGTTTTCAGTTCTGTTGCTTACTGTAAGCCCAAATTAAATTTCCTGCACCAGAATGGATGAACTCAAAAATTATCCTGGCACTTCAAATCTGAAAATGCAATATTAGCAGATTGAGGTCAAGGATTAGCAACATGCAGCACACCACTAGAATGCTAATAGAAGCAAACCTTTCCTCCCTTCCTATGCCTTTAATATCTTGGTCAATTGGCAGTCATTTAGTAGGCCTGGGTCATCACAGTGTTATACAACAGAGACCCAAATAGGAGTCCTTTATGATCAGTATTGCAAACAAGCTGTGTATAAGCTTTGGGCTTAAAAAGCTTGCAGGGGTGATGGGGCAGTGATGTCTCATATAGTCCAGTAAATTATATTAGCAGGAAATAATAAGAGGAACATTAATCTAAAGATGCCATTGTTCTAGATATCACACACAATTGCCTTGGTTTGACAGCCTGGCTGTTGCATCAGCCATGAATACAAAAAGAACTTTAATGCTGTGAAGGTGTATTTAAAGCAAAGGAAAAAAAAAAAGACAGGGAAAAAAAAAATAATACATTTGGAATACCAAAACAAATAAGTGCTTAGCTGAATGTTCCTACAAGCATATTTCTTGAAAGCCCTGCTCTGCTTTCTCTGTGCATTAAAAAACACCCAACATTTTTTCAAGTGTTCTGCTTTGGGTGACAGTAGTTTAAGCAGTGAGAACAAGTAAGGTGACATTTCTGATAAACAAGCATGCCTTGCTGATCATTTCTGTTGCTAGGGCTTGGAGACACTCTAAGAAATGTGGTTAAGGAAGTGACCCCAAAGTCCATTCTCCAAAATAGCAGCAAGCATCATTACAAATACAACACATTAGCTGCAGGGATTAAGCAACAGCAGCTGCCATTATCTGCTTATGTCTTGTGGAGTCATTGGGGAAATTTGTCTTTCATTTCTCCCTGCTTCAGTTCTTGCATTGTACAACTGTAAATTGTCTCCCCTTCAAGTCCTGTCCCTGTGTCTTTCAAAACTGGCATTTGATAGGCAATGTTCTGCTGGCAGTTTTGGCTTCAGAGTAACTATTAGGTCTGCAGAGTATAGGAAGGCTTTCAGAAAGTATTCAGGAATGAGTAAAATCAGAGGTTCCAACAATATGGTTTCATCTCCCTTTGGTTTTAATTCAGACACACACATTGAAGTTGGGGAGGGGTTTGGAACACAAGCCCTATGAGGAGAGGCTGAGGGAGCTGGGGTTGCTTAGCCTGGAGAAGAGGAGACTCAGGGGTGACCTTATTGCTCTCTACAACTCCCTTAAGGGAGGTTGTAGACAGGTGGATGTTGGTCTCTTCTCCCAGGCAGCCAGCACCAGAACAAGAGGACACAGTCTCAGGCTGCGCCAGGGCAGGTTTAGGCTGGATGTTAGGAAGAAGTTCTCTACAGAGAGAGTGATTGCCCATTGGAATGGGCTGCCAGGGGAGGTGGTGGAGTCACCATCATTGGAGGTGTTCAGGAGGAGACTTGCTGGGGTGCTTGGTGCCATGGTTTAGTTGTTTAGGTGGGTTGGATTGGTTGATGGGTTGGACGCGATGATCTTGAAGGTCTCTTCCAACCTGGTCTGGTCTAGTCTATTCTATTCTATTCTATTCTATTCTATTCTATTCTATTCTATTCTATTCTATTCTATTGCTTGCAAAACTGTGATTTGCATATCAGCCTGGAGGCTGGTGTCCCTTCCTGCTTCTGTATGGAAAATGAATTCAACAGGCTGAGCTAATCTGGTCTACAAAAAGTAGTATGCATCTCTTGCCATGTGGTATGTCATTAGGTGAATCTCTTGCTCTCACATAAGGAAGTGGGTATTAAGTCTGTCAGAAAATGGAAACATGGTGACTATTAACTTTGTATGAGTAGAGAAGATGTGCAGAAGAATGGGAAGCATCTTGCTCTCAGAAGTTCTGCTGCTCGTGAATTTCATCTCAGACTGAATATCACTTTTTGTTTCTAAGTGATTTTCTGAAGGAGGAAAAGAGAACTGTGAGTGCATACATATTCCCGAGCTTGTATTTCAGGAAGGCTCCTTTATTGCCTCTTTCAGAACACAGGGGATTTTTGAAAGGGACTTTCAGCTCTGTTTCTAGATGAAGCCAATTCATAAACAAAGGTCAAGCAAAGCAGCTAGATCTTCTGGCATTTTCCTGCTGCTGAGGTGCTGTATTCTTTCCTAGCTTTCATGAGGCAGACTTAATGAACAAATCTGGCAGGTTCAATGGCATATATTCACCAGCAAAAATCCCCAGTGATAAAGGGTGGTTATTCCACTTGCCCAATTATACAGTAAAAACACTTTGGGAGAAAAGGTTTTCCTCTCCAGGGCTCCTAAGGAAGCTAACATGTTTCTCCCTTTATGTTTGTTTAATTTCTCATTCGGCTAATGAAATAATTGAGAATCAGACCTTAAAAGTATGATTATGTTATTAATAATGGATGGGGAGCATTAGAAAGGGCTAATCAACCTGTTAGGCTGTTCTGTGATAATGTGTGCAACATGATGTTAGCGTTGCAAAGTGCTCATTTGAAGGGATATTTTCCCCAGTGGTTGCATTTTCATTATTACTGATTCATCTACTGCAAGTAGCAATTTAAATCTATTTCTCAACTTATCAATGCTATTAATTGAAATACATTGGGCTGGACTTTCAACAAGTGGGAGGTAGTGTAGCTTTATTTAAGTGCATTTGATTTATCTTACCCAGAATCTTAAGCTGCAGTTTAGGCCAGTTCTCAATAGGATTCGGGATCAGTTGCCCACTTGCCCCTGTCTGCATTCAGTGCACTCATGTGCACCTCCTCTTCTCCACTGTGTTGTACCACCCACTTGTATTTATCTCTAGCCTTCTGCAGTGGGTTGAGGCAGCCCCCTCCCCACCACGGGCAGAAATAACGACTCTGACAAACGGATTGCAAAAGTGATGGAAAGATTAAATAGAAAAGAATGAATGTGCACAGAGAGCCAGAAACAGTGACAAGAGAAACCCCAAAGCAGACCCAGAAACATCCCATCCCCACCTGAGGGTGGGCCCAAGACCCCCAGGGCTCCTTCTTCCACCCCCCCACTGCTAGGCTAGTCTCAGCTGGCCAGACCTGAGACTGCCCATCCCCCTGGCCTTGGGCCTAGCCAGACCCAAGGCCGGGAGACGTCTCTCCCAGTTACCAGGTGCCGGCGAGGGGAAGAAAGAGGAAGTGCCAGACCCTGCACTGGATTTTATAGCCGTGCAGGGGATTGTGGTAGGAGATACCTGGTTTCCTGTGTCCACCCACTGGGCTGGACTTCTGGACACAGGAAGCACACCACGTAGCAGAGGGCACCCAGCCCAAACCACCACACCTTCATTTCACTTTATGTAACTAAGCTAAGCATGGCACCAACTGAAATTTAGTTACAACAACAGCTTGAGACTGGCTTTTCAAAATAGCTTTTCCCCTAGCACACAGCAGTAGTTTCAAAATGCTGCATATATTCAGCAGTTTGGAGATGGGGCATTAGTAAAATTGAATGGGACATCCTGATGTGTTCATTAACTGTAACAAGAGCTGAGTGACATTCCTGAGGTCTCCACACTCATCCTCTTAATGTCACTCTTTCCAATATATCGTGTGTGTTAGTTATACCCTATGTAGCTGGGAAGTGTCTTTAAACAACTTGAGTCCTGTGTCCAGTTTTGAGCTCCTCAGTTTAGGAAATATGTTGAGTTGCTGGAACGTGTCCAGAGAAGGGCAACAAAGCTGGGGAGGGGTCTGGAGCACAAGCCCTGTGAGGAGTGGCTGAGGGAGCTGGGGTTGCTTAGGCTGGAGAGGAGGAGGCTCAGGGGAGACCTTATTGTTGTCTACAACTACCTTAAGGGAGGTTGTAGCCAGGTGGGGGTTGGTCTCTTCTCCCAGGCAACCAGCACCAGAACAAGAGGACACAGTCTCAGGCTGTGCCAGGGAAAATTTAGGTTGGATGTTAGGAAGAAATTCTTCACTGAAAGAGAGATTGGCCATTGGAATGTGCTGCCCAGGGAGGTGGTGGAGTCACCATCACTGAAAGTGTTTAAAAAGAGCCTGGGTGAGGCATTTAGTGCTGTGGTTTAGTTGATTAGATGGTGTTGGATGATAGGTTGGACTTGATGATCTCAAAGGTCTTTTCCAACTTGGTTAATTCTGTAATTCTGTAAATGGAAATATGTAAAGTGAAAGGGCAGGATGAAAGACAGCATGGGCTGAAATCTGCTTTGGTAATGGGTAAGTATTTTGTTGGTCTTGGTTGAAGTAGACAAGCTGTATACTGCAAATGTGATAGTAATCTGGTGAATTCCTGCCATTTGTTCTCTAAAATGCACCCTAGAGCTCTGTCAAGGTATCTCAGCAGAATAAAAAACCTCCCTTCTTTTATTTTCTATGAGTATGTGTACAACATAGCTGCAATTAGACACACACACACATAGGGCCATGAGTGTGATACATGTGCACACACAACTACACTAGCTGTACGTGTGGTTATAAACATCTTTCCAATAAATCCAGTTGGTTTAATTTCAGGCTGTGCCCGGAAAAATTTCCACACATCTTGGGCAGAAAGTGGTAGAATGTAAATAAATTGCTATTGGGTCTAAAAAGGAAAATAATTATAAGTTCTAAACAATCCCATTGGACAGGTATCTATCATGAGAATCAATTTGGTAAACTAACTTTCTCTCCTTTCGGCTTCCTCAGTCTGGGAGACACTAACTTGTGCTTCTGCTTGGCTGTGCTGACCTTGGCTGTGTTCTTTGTTGTGACTGAGTGTCTTAACAAACTGTTCTTTCTCTTGTCTCATGTACAGTGGAGTAAGGAAGAGAAAGGGAGGGCTGGGGGGGGGGGAAGCTGTTGCAGGCTCCCTGGTTTTGTCCCCTGGTCCTGTTGCAATTTACAAATTGTAAATACCTTTAAACAGATGTAAATATTGTGTATTTAGTACATATTCATTGCATTTCATTTCAGATTGTAGTTTTGCTTGTAAATAAAGCTTTCCTTTGCTTCCAACTGAGCTGCTCTGGCAAATTTATGCTGGGGGGAATTTTCAACCCACCACACCACTAATTACAAAGAACTCTACAAATCCAATATGCAAAGCTTTGGCAAGTGTTTCAAAGTAGTTTTCGTGGTATTTGCATGTTTCTTTGTGGTATTATTTGGACGCTGGTAAGAAGCTGTACCCTGGAGTAGTCTTTGCCAGTGGACTGGACTATTTTTAGCTCCTCTGAGTTCCCTAAGGAAGAACTGTAGGAGATCATAACACTGTCCAGGAAAGGAAAGGAAGGACATCTTAAGGCAATGAAAATGTCTGCAGCTGGAGCTTAGTCAGCAACGACATCAATATGTAGACCCTTGTGTGATGTCAGCCCTCACAGACCCTGGGAGCATCCAAAGCATTGAAATCCAACCCTGTTATGCAGACTGAACAGCAATGCAAAAGTGCCAAGTGCCTCCTGTCAGGATGCCTTTTGTGGTGACATCTGCAAGAAGGGAATCCTTGTCAATTCTTCAGACTATGCACTGAAATCATCCTCCCCTTAATCTTGGCCTCATCACTCCTCTGTTCTCTCATCAGTATCAGCCTGAGGGTTTCTTTTCCCTTCGTATCAGAGCTGAAGTAAAGAAGGAATGGTGGAAACTTTTTATTTCCAGCAGAAGTTGTATTACACACAAAAAAATTATAATTTAGCTAACAATAGTTCTAAATCTCATGAAATAATAGGCTGAATGAGCTTGCACTCTATCTACACCCTCATTCAGACGTGAAATGCTGGAAAAAACACTTGGCAGGCTGCAGAGGAAATAATGAATTCACACAAAAATGTGATTTTTACAAGGTTCTCTGTGCTGGGTTAAAGTCTCCCCCCCCCAACATTGACTTTGCCAGACCAACTCAGTTAGAAGCAAATGAAGCTGTATTTAGAAGCAAAATCTACACCCTACAATGGAATGCAATGAATATGTACAACATATACAGTATTTAAAATGTTTTACAGATATTTGCAATTAATAAACATGACAAGGACCCCCCCAGCCAAGGTCCAGGGGAAGCTACAAGCTTCTCCCTCCCTGACTTCCCCTTATCCCCCTGTACAAAAGGGACAAGAGAAAAGAGCAGAGGAGTTAGACTTAGCCAAGGGCAGACAAAGCACACATATTATCTCTCACAAGCAAAGCAAAAACAGCAGGGAGGGGAGGGGAGGAGAGGGAGGGGAGGGGAGGAGAGGAGGGGAGGGGAGGGGAGGGGAGGGGAGGGGAGGGGAGGAGAGGGAGAGGAGAGGAGAGGAGAGGAGAGGAGAGGAGAGGAGAGGAGAGGAGAGGAGGGAGAGGAGAGGAGAGGGAGAGGAGAGGAGAGGAGAGGAGAGGAGAGGAGAGGAGAGGGAGAGGAGAGGAGAGGAGAGGAGAGGAGAGGAGAGGAGAGGAGAGGAGAGGAGAGGAGAGGAGAGGAGAGGAGAGGAGAGGAGAGGAGAGGAGAGGAGAGGAGAGGAGAGGAGAGGAGAGGAGAGGAGAGGAGAGGAGAGGAGAGGAGAGGAGAGGAGAGGAGAGGAGAGGAGAGGAGAGGAGAGGAGAGGAGAGGAGAGGAGAGGGAAGAATTGTTATGGTACAGCTCCTCTTGTTCTATATATTTACCCAATGAATTTGTTTAGAATAATCTTTTGTTTCCCTTTTTGCACCCAATGGTGATTTATTTATATTTTTCTACTTTTCTCCTTGAAATCTGTAACTAAGTTTTAATGGCATAACCTAAACCCACCACATTCTTTAGAATAAAACAATGAAGGAAAGCTTTTCCCTTCTTTCACAGTAGAATATCTTTCTGCCAGTGTCAATATTCCACTTTGGCCCTTGTCTTTTGGGTTAACATTTTCTTAGACTGCATAAGACAGCCTTTTGTTGAAGCAGATAGTGGAAAACTTTATATCAAAAGCTAGTACCATAATAAGATGTGGTGCTATATCTAGCCCTGGTTTCTTTCTACTTACCCTTTCTTTCCCTCCTGTGTTTTCAGTTTTGCTTTTACCTCTGCTGATGATGTTTCTCCCATTTTTACTTTTATCACAACAATGGCTGATTGTATAAATTGTACAGGCTAAAAACCATCTTTTTCACAGTCCTTTTCACATCTCACCTTTATTCTCCAACCTTCCAAAAGGGGCTGTTTTACTGTGTACATAATGCCACAAAATAAACCCAGATGCGCTTCAAACCCCATCCTTCCCTCCCTTTCTGTTCTAGAGATTCCACACTTGAACCTCTGAACAGTAGCAGTAGCATGGAAAAACATTTATTTTCTCCCATTAGCTGTTTTTAAGATATTCCCCGGATATGCTCTCCCTGTAAGGTAGTGCAGAACATAATTAATGCAGCTAATAACATATGTCCTACCAGGAAAAACTGAAAAGACATCATCTGAGAGAATTCAATGCATTTCTCCCCCATGGTGAAATCCTGGCACAGAACAGTGCAAGCTGGTTTTGCAGGTGCAAATCCTGCCTGGCCTTTCTGCACCATGCTGTAAATCTGTATGCAGTGGGCCTTTTCCTTCTAGATGTCTCTGCATACTTCTCAGGTGGTAGCAGCTGCCCCCAGTGTAGGATGAAATCCCTTACAGACTTCTCCACATCATTCCTTACTGCATTTCTGGGCAGAATATGTCTTTAAATCATAGAATTGTCAGGGTTGGAAGAGACCTCAAGGATCATCCAGTTCCAACTCCCCTGCCATGGGCAGGGACCCCTCACACTACAGCAGGCTGCTAACAGCCACATCCAGCCTGGCCTTAAAAACCTCCAGGCATGAGGCTTCCACCACCTCCCTGGGCAACCTGTTCCAGTGTCTCACCACCCTCATGGGGAAGAACTTCTTCCTAACATCCAGTCTGAATCTACCCATTTACTTTTGTTCCATTCCCCCTAGTGCTATCATTACCTGACACCCTAAAAAGCCCCTCCCCAGATTTCTTGTAGGCCCCCTTCAGATACTGGAAGGCTACAAGAAGGTCTCTTAAGAGCCTTCTCTTCTCCAGACTGAATAGCCCCACCTCCATCAGTCTGTCCTCATAGGAGAGGTGCTCCAGCCCTCTGATCATGCTTCAGCATGAGACAGGAGGATTGGGATGAATGGCATAAGGGAGGGTTCCAAGGGCCTACAGGAACACATGTGCCTGGGACTGGAAAAGGAGCACCAGCCAGAAATATGTCTGCAACACCAGGCGGGTGAAGTGACCTGACTCCTCCTGACTACCTGATTAGACCTCTTGACAAGCAAAGCTATCTGAAGGACTCTTGTAATGCTGTAGAAGAGCTGAAATAACACTCATATTGTTATTGAAAATAATGTGTGCAAAGATACATTTTAATCCTTTCCTGATTTTCTGTCTTCCTACAGTTTGAAAGGCAGTCCTCCAAAAAGGCTCATATAGTCTTACACTGCTTAGGTGCACTTGACTGCTGCCCTTTCTAAGTAGACACACTTTAAATGTGGAAAATCAATATATGTGGTCATTCTTCACCCTGCCACAATGTGTCTGGTTTCAGTGCCTCTACAGAATCAAGTGCAAGCAGAGAACAGCAGCGAAATATCACCTCCTTAGCTGCAGCCAAGTGGTGAATGATTCTCATCTGGAGAAGAGAAGGGGCAAGGGAGACCTTAGAGCTACCTTCCAGTACCTGAAGAGGACCTACAGGAAGGCTGTGGAGGGGCTTTTACAAGGGCTGGGAGTGACAGGATGAGAGGCAATGCACTGAATCTTGAAGAGGGCAGATTTAGGCTGCAGAGTAGGAAGAGATTCTTGCCAGTGAGGGTGGTGAGACACTGGAACAGGTTGCCCGGGGAGGCTGTGGATGTCCCCTCCCTGGAGGTGTTCAAGGCCAGCCTGGATGTCTTTGCAATGATTTCCTTTATTTGAAACAAGAGTTTCTCTTCCAAGTCTGTCTTCTCATTGCTTGCAAACACCTCGACAAACCTGGTCATCAACTGCTTTTATATGGTATCTCATTTATCTCTCAACTTACAGTAAAATATCTATTAGCTATAATTGGAAAATTTAACCTCTTGCAGCTGTGAGTAGGTTATGCAGCCAAGATAACTTCTGAATGTAAGTGGAGTGCATTACATATCAATTGCAAAGTGACTCTGAAAACTCTCTTTACCTTTTATTGAGTTTCATAATGATTATTTGTTATGTCTAAATTAAGTTTAGAGTAATTATATGTTCTTTTTTTGGTCTACCTTGGTATGTAGGCATGCTTGGCTAATTAATACCCTTTTGGCTTGTTTGGCATCCCCAACAATACTTTCTCACAAATGTAAGTGAAAAATTAAAACAAAGACATTCCCATTAGACATCATTAAAATTCTTCCCCTATTACTTACTACACTGAGCTAAATGTACATATTTTGTGACTATAATCAGAATCTTGTGATTTGGTCATATTGGTTTAAATAAGAGAAGGTACATTTTTTGGCTTATCTGTCTGAATTTTATGCTGCAGTGGCTACAGGCAGCATTTGTCGAGCTTTGCAGATTATCACTTAAGGGTGTGGAAATCTCTGGTGATTGTTGTTTTATCACAGTTTTCATGAGACTTCAAACAGCAATTGAAGTAGCCTCATTACTGGTCTCATGTCTACATAGTAGTCATTCACATCATTAGTTGATTAGAGTAATAAGCTCATCCAACAGAGATCTGAGCTTAGTTTTGGTTGCAATATAGAGATGAACCTGAGCTTTTCAACTGTGAATATTTCTGAGCTTGTTGTCAGGGTTTAGATTATGAAAGAAGAGATAACTGTAATTAAGTGCAATTTATTTTGCATCCAAACATTTCTCTTACACTTTGAGGTTAAATAAGTTCAGCACTAGTTACAGATCAGAGCTTTTAAATTTTGGCCCATTTCTCAGCATGCAGCATGCAGAGACATCACTTAGGATGTTAGGGAAGATAAGAACCAGGGCCCAGAGAGGAGCTGAAAGGATGACTTCCTTTTGTTGTTATCATGATGAAAATGGCTTCCCAAAATCTGAGTTTTCTAATTACTTTTGTGTCTAGAGTTTGCCTTCTAATTAGGTTTCTGTGTTTTCCTCTCCTTGTCTTAATCGAGTCTTCTGTTTTTGTCAGTTTTTGTCATGTAACTTCATGACATACTCTTTCCTATGAAAGGAAGTCCACTTGAGAGGAGTACTAGTTTGCACATGCATGTTTGCGTACTCTACCAGTCAAAATGAGAAAGAAGGAAATATATTGATATAAAGGAAGGAGCCTAAGTGATTCTGATGTTTTAAGAGATCCATTTTGCTGTCTAAATAGAATAGAATAGAATAGACCAGGTTGGAAGAGACCTTCAAGATCATCGCATCCAACCCATCAACTAATCCAACCCACCTAAACAACTAAACCATGGCACCAAGCACCCCAGCAAGTCTCCTCCTGAACACCTCCAATGATGTTGACTCCATCACCTCCACGGGCAGCCCATGCCAATGGGCAATCACTCTCTCTGTGTAGAACTTCTTCCTAACATCCAGCCTAAACCTCCCTTGGCACAGCCTGAGACTCTGTCTTCTATGACATGAAGCTGGTAAATTTACAAAGAAAAAATGGCCAACATCTGAATTGTACTAAAACAGGAATAGAATAGCATCAAGTAGCATAGCATAGAATAGCACAGAATAGCATAGGATAGCATAGCATAGCATAGCATAGCATAGCATAGCATAGCATAGAATAGAATAGAATAGAATAGAATAGAATAGAATAGAATAGAATAGAATAGAATAGAATAGAATAGAACAAACCAGCTTGGAAAAGACCTTTGAGATCATCGAGTCCAACCTATCACCCAACACCATCTAATCAACTAAACCATGGCACCAAGCACACCACCCAGTCCCTTCCTAAACACCTCCAGTGATGGTGACTGCACCATCTCCCTGGGCAGCCCATTCCAACGGGCAATCTCTCTTTCCATGAAGAACTTTGTCCTATCATCCAGCCTAAACCTCCCCTGGTGCAGCTTGAGTCTGTGTCCTTAGGTTTTTCTCATTTTGAGAGTCTCTTATTTTAAAAGACATCAAGAGTTAATTTTTATGTTTCTGAATTATTCTGTCTGTGATTCAATTCTTTTCCACTGAAAATTTCAATATGTGTATCTGATTAAAAAAAAAAAAAAAAAAGGGCTGGTTCCATTTAGAAATCACTTGACTGGGTTTAGGATTTTAGATAAGCTGATGGGCTGCATAGCTGATTGTAAGATCTCATTAGGGACATGCTTTGAAGCCACACTGATTGAAACTATTAAATCAAGCCTGAACAAAATTGTGGTAAATATCCAGTGCAGACAATTTATAAATTAGTTTCTCCTTCAGAGGAAGCTGTTGTTTCAACCTGCTTAAGCTTACAATTTTCATATTGCTCTATTTTCTTCTGAATTAAACTGAAGTGCTTCAGGAGAATTGATGTTAGTCTCCTTGAAGTTGGAATACATCTGCCAAAGTACAAATCAGAGGGAAACACAGTTTGGGAACAAAAAAAGGCATTCAGCATGGTGTCACACTGGCATTTTATGTATTTGGCAGAAACCACAGCTGTTAACTGAACATACCTGACATCAAAGAGGTTATTGATTCATAGAATCATAGAATCAATAAGGTTGGAAAAGACTTCAAAGATCATCAAGTCTAACCAGTCACCCAACACCTCATGACTAATAAACCATGGCACCTAGTGCCACGTCCAATCCCCTCTTGAACACCTCCAGGGATGGTGACTCCACCACCTCCCTGGGCAGCATATTCCAATGGCAAATGACTCTCTCCATGAAGAACTTTCTCCTCACCTAGAGGCAAAACTTCCCCTGGCACAGCTTGTTCTGGTGCTGGTTGCCTGGGAGAAGAGACCAACCCCCACCTGGCTACAGCCTCCCTTCAGGTAGTTGCAGACATCAATAAGGTCTCCCCTGAGCGTCCTCTTCTCCAGGCTAAGAAACCTGTGGTGGTGAAAGTAAGTTCTCACACACACACACAAAGAAACCACGGCTAACTCAGTTGGAGAAGCAGAATGAATGTGCTATATTTGCAAGCAGGAATGAAATGCAGTGAATATGTACAGCAGCCAGTACCAGAACAAGAGGACACAGTCTCAGGCTGCACCAGGGCAGGTTTAGGCTGGATGTTAGGAAGAAATTCTATACAGAGAGAGTGATTGCCCATTGGAATCGGCTACCCGTGGAGGTGGTGGAGTCACCTTCATTGGAGGTGTTCAGGAGGAGACTTGCTGGGGTGCTTGGTGCCATGGTTTAGTTGTTTAGGTGGGTTGGGTTGTTTGATGGTTTGGATGCAATGATCTTGAAGGTCTCTTTCAACCTGGTGTATTGTATTGTATCATTGTATTACAATATACAGTATTTACAATATATACAGAAATATACAGCAATGAAAGTAATACAGACCTTTTCCCTCCTCCAGCCTGGAGGGTTCCCCCTTCTGTACCCCCTCTCCCTCCCTACCTCCCTTTTTTTCCCAAAAAGGGTTAGAGAGAGGGAAAAAGGTAATTAAGGAGGAATTCTGTTAGCTCAAAGCGTGTGCAAGAATTAGTTTTCTTATCTGGTTAGCTTTGTTACTTCAAGGTCGACTCCGTCCGGCAGCTGTTGCTTCAGAGAGAGACAGAAACAGGCTGACAGGAACAGACAGAACAGACTGAAATTCAAACAGAACTAAAACTTAAAGATGCATTCTACCAATCTACCAATGAAATTAGTTTAGAATATCTTGTTTTCGTTATTATTCCAAAACATTCAGCCAGAGTGTTCCAGCAACTGTCCCTTTCTTAAAGGCACAGCCTAAAACAGTCACACAACCCCAGCTCCCTCAGCCTCTCCTCGTAGGTCTTGTGCTCAAGGCCTCTCCCCAGTCTCGTTGCCCTTCTCTGGATACGTTCAAGTGTCTCAATGTCCTTCCTAAATTGAGGAGCCCAGAACTGGACACAGTACTCAAGGTGTGGCCTAACCAGCGCTGAGTACAGGGGTACAATGACTTCCCTGCTCCTTCTGGCCACACTATTGAATATCTTTGGCTCCAAAAAAAAACCAACCCTGAGCTATTCCCGTGAATGAAACTATTGTCATTGGCCTAGGGCTTTACTATGTATGCATATACATTTGTGTATGTGTATGCTTTATATATATATATATATATAAGTTGAGAATTCCTTACTTGTGGGGAAAGTTTAGTTGCACATATTTCCCTAAGGGTAATATAGGACCACCAAAATTATTCATCTGAGAAAAGGTGTAGCTGATTCTGTCACTATACTTAACCTTAATTGTCTGTTTACTTAGGATGCTACAGAAGTATAGTGATGTTTTCATCTCATCTTCAGGAAAATCCTTTTCATCTGCCTATATTCTTTTGAAGTAATTTTCTGTAGCCTTCATTGTGTCCTTAGATATTAGTATTTTTACATATTTTCTCTGGTCTCTTGACAGTTCATTTTCAAGCCTAGTGAAAGTTCAGCTTATGTATTTCCTTCTCTCTCTTCCAAAACTATTTTAAAGCTATATTTTTAAATCACCCTTTCAATTCTCTACTTCTATTTTTACATTTTAATTCCCTAAAATCTGAGCTCAGTTCACCTGCCTCCTACAACCCTTTTGGTATCATAGTATCATAGTTTCAGTCAGGGTTGGAAGGGACCACAAGGATCATCTAGTTCCAAGCCATGGGCAGGGACACCCCACACTACATCAGGCTGGCCAGAGCCTCATCCAGCCTGCTCTTAAACAACTCTAGGGACAGGGCCCAACCACCTCCCTGGACAACCCATTCCAGGGCTTCACCACTCTCATGGGGAAGAACTTCCTCCTCACGTCCAGCCTGAATCTCCCCACCTCCAGCTTCATTCCATTCCCCCTAGTCCTATCACTACCTGATAGCCTGAGAAGTCCCTTCCCAGCCTTCTTGTAGGCCCCCTTCAGATACTGGAAGGCCACAATGAGGTCCCCTTGGAGCCTTCTCTTCTCCAGACTGAACAGCCCCAACTGCTTCAGTCTGTCCTCATAGGAGAGGTGTTTTCATTTAAATTTTGACTCTTCAGGTGGCTAGTGTCTCTCTAGTTTTTTCCTGTTTGTTTTGGTTCTTAGGGTTTTTTGGGGCTTTTTGGGGCTTTTTGTTTGTTGGTTGGTTGGTTTTGTATCTTGAATTCTTTCTCGGAGCTGTGCAATCAGTCGTATTGTCAGCTTCTCTATTAGCTGACCTCTATGTGATCATTATTTTCAGTGGGTTCTTTACATCTGTTTCTGGTTTATAATGTTCATGCTTAAAAACTGAAACTACCTCTAAGTACTCATCTTCAGTACTCATCTTCAATTCAGTACTTAAGGTGAAATTTCTGTTCCTTGTGTTATTTCTTAGGCATTACATGAACACATAGGAAGAGGCCTCAAGCACCAGCCCTATGAGGAGAGGCTGAGGGAGCTGGGATGGTTTAGCCTGGAGAAGAGAAGGCTCAGGGGAGACCTTATTGTAGCCTGGTGGAGGTTGGTCTCTTCTCCCAGGCAACCAGCACCAGAACAAGAGGACACAGTCCAAGATGTGCCAGGGGAAATTTAGGCTCGAGGTGAGGGGAAAGTTCTTCACAGAGAGAGTTGTTAGCCATTGGAATGTGCTGCCCTGGGAGGTGGTGGAGTCATTGTTTCTGGAGGTGTTCAAGCGGGGATTGGACGTGGCACTTGAAGCCATGGTCTAGTTGTAATGAGGTGTTGGGTGACAGGATGGACTTGATGATCTTTGAGGTCTTTTCCAACCTTATTGATTCTATTCTATGATTCTTTGAAGTTCTTCCCCATGAGGGTGGTGAGACACTGGAACAAGTTGCCCAGGGTGCTGGTAGAAGCCTCATCCCTGGAGGTTTTTTAGGCCAGGCTGGATGTGGCTCTGAGCAACCTGTTGAGGTGTGAGGTGCCACTGACCATGGCAGGGGGCTGGAACTAGATGATCCTTGAGGTCTCTTCCAACCCTAGCAATTCTATGATTCTGTGTCGTTAGAGTAGCATTCACAAGAGCAGCTAGGAGGCTGTGCAAAAAAACCAAAAAATTCTCATAAATGAAAGTTCTTCAGAAGCTGGCAGTCACAAGACTAGCATGATAGACCTTGCATCTGACAAGTTTATGGTCTCTGTAGATCATTTGTTTTGAGTTTGACAGAGTATGTGGACAGCTGTAATAAACGACACACGTTATACTCCTTAGAAATCCTTCATCTCAGGGATCACAGATTTCAAAGGCTCCACAAGGAAAGCATCTGAGTTAGTATTTTATGTGAGTCTGTCTTCCATCCATTACCACTGTGTCTTGTAATTTCTTGTTTAAAATAGCTGTAATTCTGGACGTCATGTGTTCATTGATCTTGACATACGTTGGGAGATTAAGGTTCTATTCCAAAATTAGCTTTCCAGGTGCTTGCAATGTCTGCAAATGCAGATAGCTTAAGAGTTCTGGGAAACCAGAGGATATCTGCTCCAACAGTCACAAACTGTGTAACAATCACAGGCTGAGTTTTGAAATCCAAAGTTGAGTCTTTCAGAGCTTTCAGCAGTTTTCTTTTATGCTCTATTTTTTCTGTATCAGTGACACTGGTAACTAATGTTCAACTTTTACATGTTCTGATCTAAGGCATGCTGTAATCTCATTGAGAGACAGATCTGAAGTTCATGTGAGATAGCCAAACACTTTGATCTAACAATCTCTTGTTCACTGTGAATATTTAGGGGAGCTTCTGTATGATGCTTATCAGTGCAACACTTGAGTAATACAAGTACAGGAGTGGAATGGAATGGAATGGAATGGAATGGAATGGAATGGAATGGAATGGAATGGAATGGAATGGAATGGAATGGGCTGGAGTGGAGTGGAGTGGAGTGGAATAGAATACAACTACCTGAAGGGAGGTTGTAGACAGGCAGAGGTTGGTCTCTTCTCCCAGGCAGCCAGTACCAGAACAAGAGGACACAGTCTCAGGCTGCACCAGGGGAGGTTTAGGCTGGATGTTAGGAAGAAGTTCTCTACAGAGAGAGTGATTGCCCATTGGAATGAGCTGCCCATGGAGGTGGTGGAGTCACCTTCATTGGAGGTGTTCAGGAGACTTGATGGGGTGCTTGGTGCCATGGTTCAGTTGTTTAGGTGGGTTGGATTGGTTGATGGGTTGGATGCAATGATCTTGAAGGTCTCTTTCAACCTGGTGTATTGTATTGTATTGTATAGACTAGACTAGACTAGACTAGAATAGAATAGAGAATGGAATAGAATAAAGAATGGAATGGAATGGAATGGAATGGAATAGAATATGTAATATAATGTAATTTGTAATATAAGGTAAAATAGGCAAATGGTACTATGTTTTCATTTTTGAATGTAGAAGTGAACTGTGTAGATGAAATTACATGCTTCAGGGCTCAGAAGAAACACTTTGGTGGGACTGGGAATCAAAACTCGCTTTCTCAAAGTTCTCCTCCTTGTGGGACGCTGTTAAAACAACGCAAGCAGCACACAGACATGTGCCCAAAGGCAGTCAGTTGTAGAAACTGAGCCCGAGGAAGTAACAAGAGGTTGTGACCACAGGCATAATTTCTGTTTCAATACAGCAGAGAAATTCCTCTCTGAATTCTTCCTGACAGATGTCAGCCACAGGAATCTTGTTCCAGATAGAGTTTCTAAAAGCATGTAAATGCTTTGTCCACGTTGACTCTCAGGTCTGTATTCATTCTCAGGTTTTAAGAGCTTTAAAAGTCAGTCAGCCATCTTAAAACAGTTTTGCTCTTTGACAAAAACGTTTTGATTCTTAATTCAGCTGGAAAAATAACACAAGCCAAGTAGTGCAGTGTGAATGACACCACTGTTTCTACAGCCCTGGATTTATCTGTGCAGCTCTTCTGCCCAGAGCAGTTCTCCCCCATGTGAGAGCTTCCTTCCTCCGGACCAGGCAGGCTCAGAAGCGGGCAAATCATTTGTCCTTCTCTGGACACCATCTCTAGATTAGAAGTGCTGCCATGGAAGTCTGTCACCTGCCTATAACCTGTTTTCATTTAATGAAAAGAGCTTCATCAGTAAAGCTGATGCCTCATGATGTCTACCCAGATTCTGTCACTTTGCTGTTGACTGTGTGTGGAAGGCCTAACCTTCCAAAAGAAATCAAGAGTCTCTGTAAAAAACTAGAAGCCCAGAGCTGACTGGCTTTCTGCTTTTTCCTAGAGAGGCTTTGGTATTACCTTACCCAATGTAGTTGACCACCTAGCAGGGAATATTTGCCCATATTTTATGGGCTTATCACTAGTACAGCCATAGTAAGAAATTATTTTTAGTCACAGAATTATGCCATGTGCTGCAAATAATGCATGATGACACATACTGGGGGGGGGGAGGGATTAAAATGCTAATTAAAGTAAATTAGTGTCCTGTCTAGAGAGGAATTTTTCCTTTCTTCTGTGATGGAAAACAGCCAGTTGTTCTGGGGTTTGTGTTTCTCCCCTTGCATACACAGAGGAAATCTGTTTGTATTTATCACATCTGTCTTCTTCCTGTGCATCCCCTAGGAAACAGTGTTTTGAAGACTAGGGGGAAAAAAATAAAGCTAAATATGGCACAGTAATATCCCCTTTTAAGCTCAACACAGTAATTTTTTGCCTATTATCTGGCATATATTATTTTAAATACCAGAAAAATAATACCCTAGAATGAGCTGTACTGCACATTGATTTTTAATCTCCTTCTCCCTAGCAACCATCAAAAGGAACAATAAGGGCAATGAACAGCCAAATAGGGCATCAGAGTGAATAAAAATAGTGTCTCTGGGGGGAAATTAATCTTTAATCACTTTGATGCCCCTGAAATTGAAGGTTAGAACAACAAACAGTTTGAAAGAGCAGTTTCAAAATAGCCTCAGAAATGGTCTTAATTTAGAATAGGAATAGAATAGAATAGAATAGAATAGAATAGAATAGAATAGAATAGAATAGAATAGAATAGAATAGAATAGAATAGAATAGAACAAACCAGCTTGGAAAAGACCTTCAAGATCATTGTGTCCAACCTATCACCCAACACCACCTAATCAACTAAACCATGCAACAAGCACCCTATGAAGTCTCCTCCTGAGCATCTCCAATGAAGGTGACTCCACTACCTCCCCGGGCAGCACATTCCAATGGGCAATCACTCTCTCTGTATAGAACTTCTTCCTAACCTCCAGCCTAAACCTGCCCTGGCACAGCCTGAGACTGTGTCCTCTTGTTCTGGTGCTGGTTGCCTGGGAGAAGAGACCAACCTCTGCCTGTCTACAACCTCCCTTAAGGTAGTTGTAGAGAGCAATGAGGTCACCCCTCAGTCTCCTCTTCTCCAGGCTAAGCAACCCCAGCTCCCTCAGCCTCTCCTCATAGGGCTTGTGTTCCAAACCCCTCACCAACTTTGTTGCCCTTCTCTGGACACGTTCCAGCAAGACAACATCCTTCCTAAACTGAGGGCCCCAGAACTGGACACAGGACTCAAGGTGTGGCCTAACCAGTACAGGGGGAGAATGACCTCCCTGCTCCTGCTGGCCACACTGTTCCTGATGCAGGCCAGGATGCCATTGGCCCTCTTGGCTGCCTGGGCACACTGCAGGCTCATGTTCAGCCTACCATTGACCAGTACCCCCAGGTCCCTCTCTGCCTGGCCGCTCTCCAGCCACTCTGACCCCAGCCTGTAGCACTGCATGGTGGGATTTCCAGAACAATAGGTCTTTTTCCAAAATAAACATGATAATACTCAGAGGATTCTCCTAACTTCAGGAAGTTCAGAAGCCATCCATGTTCCAATACACAGAAAGGAGAAGCAGCAGCCCTAGGTCCTGTCTTCACTGAAAAAAAAAAAGGGATGCATTTACAGTGCATTAAATATGCTGAGATGGCAGTGGTGACAAGAGTAACATAGTTCCAGTTTTGCCATAGGTAATTTGAGGTTATCCTTATGCTGAAGCACAAAGCCAGCCTTGATGAAGTTCAATATTATTTTTTTTAAGTGGGGGCTTCAAAGCAAATTGATTTAATGGCCATTCTGGCTTATTTTTTTAAATGCAAAATGGCAATGATTTCCCTATATCCATGGGAGGTCAAGCCTGAGTGTGTTGCAAGCCTAAGTGCAACCCTGTAGCCAGGAATTAAAACTCCAGCTGCTTTGACTTTCTGTGTTCAATGCAGGTTACATTATAATAAGTAATGATCTCTCTTTCAGTGCAGGCTCAAAGGGTGAGTTTTGTATTTCCAAGGGTCAATCTCAAATTGAAAGGACTGCATGGGGTTGAAGATGCCTGCATTTAGGTAAATGAATAGCAATCTGGATTGGATTATAGCTTTGCTTTTTGTTCTCTATGCACTGCAAGGGAGCCAGAGCATCTTTCAGAAGTACACTTCAACACTACATCTCTCTGTAGTGTTACATGTTAGGGGAATTTAATCTCTTTCTCCATAGCCCTTTTAGGTAAAAGCAGCAGAGAACCAGGGCTGCACCTCATTATATTGAATTTTAGACTGAATTTTGCTAATTTTGAGAGCAATAGGAAGTAGCTAAGTGCCACATACCACTACTGCTTGACTATGGAAGGAGCCTAGAAAACCTGGTTGTCCATATTTGTTGGTTCACATCACATGGCCCAAGCATATGGAGCTCCTCAAGTGAACTGTATGTATATAGATGGCATTTTACTACTCTCAGTGTCTGACCATGGTGCTGTGCTTTGTGGACAGTGTCAGTGTTCAGTTGCTCATACTGCTGACATATTATTTACAGGAGGGTTTGTAACATTCCACAGAAGTCAGGAGAAGTTTTGCCACTGGCTTACAACGGGAGTTTTTCAAAACCCCACTCCCAAGAACTCCATCTTGCACTAAAAAGTGATGCCTTGCATCAGAAAGTGAAATTCAAAGATACTGAGGGTGCAATTCATCCCTCATTAGTGATAGCATTCTATTGTCTGCCCAAATGCATTATGTATTGTGTAGAATTTGTCCATGAGTGGGAATCAATGCTGCAGTTAACTGTACAGGTTATCCAGACCACCAGTTCAATCTACATCCACTTGTATGATTGTGCTTCCAGTCCAACAGGGAGGATGGACTTTTCAAAAGCCTACCATGGGATCTTGGTGTTAATTGCAGTTTGAATGTATTTTTTCACTTGTTTCAATGATTTTTCTTTCCTGTTGATTTTGCTGCTTTTTAAATCTTTTAAACTTAAAAGTAAATTAATCAGTAGTTTAATGATAATACAGTCAAAAATTAGTCAGGATTTTATATTGATTAAGAAGTATGGTGAGCAGAAAATCACCATGGTTGCTTTCAAAACAAAACATTCTGATGTGAGGGATTCTGCAATTTGTAAGAGATTTCTTATCCTTAAGATACAGTAGAACTAAGTACAAATGAGAACAAGGACTGTAATTTTTAACTCATGTTTTAGAATCTGCTCTCATAAGTTGTTCTGAGCTTAATCATAGTATCATAGTATCAGTCAGGCTGGAAGGGACCACAAGGATCATCTGGTTCCAACCCCCCCCTGCCATGGGCAGGGACACCCCACACTACATCAGGCTGGCCAGAGCCTCATCCAGCCTGGGCTTAAACACCTCCAGGGGCGGGGCCCCAACCAGCTCCCTGGACAACCCATTCCAGGGCTTCACCACTCTCATGGGGAAGAACTTCCTCCTCACGTCCAGCCTGAATCTCCCCACCTCCAGCTTCATTCCATTCCCCCTAGTCCTATCACTACCTGAGATCCTGACAAGTCCCTCCCCAGCCTTCTTGTAGGCCCCCTTCAGATACTGGAAGGCCACAATTAGGTCCCCTTGGAGCCTTCGCTTCTCCAGACTGAACAACCCCAACTGCTTCAGTCTGTCCTCATAGGAGAGGTGCTCCAGCCCTCTGATCATCCTCGTGGCCCTTCTCTGGACACCTTCCAGCACCTCCAGATCCCTCTTGTAATAGGGGCTCCAGATCTGGATGCAGTACTCCAGGTGGGGTCTCCCCAGAGCTGAGTAGAGGGGGAGAATCACCTCCCTCGACCTGCTGGCCACACTTCTCTTGCTGCAGCCCAGGATCTGATTGGCTTTCCGGGCGGCAAGACACTTTTTGCTTCTTTGCTTTTAATTTAGTCCTGCAAGCTCATAGGAGAAAGTTGGCACAGAGTGTTGTCAAACTGTTCTTCCACACGTGGGTGACTTGGTGAGTTAGCTTGTGCATTCAAATTAAGAGGTGTGAGCCACAACATTTTCTGAAGAGAACCTGTGCAGTGCAGTAAAACCACGGTTGAGCGATGTTCCCTTATCTCTTATTACCTCAGATTTGCTTTTTGTTATGACCATTCAATTATTACTAATTTTTGTCTATTGAGTGACTACTCTTTCTCTCCCATTTCATTGCTTATGACTGTGTGGTGCCTGACAGCCAGCTGAACATGAGCCATCAGTGTGTCCAGGTGGCCAAGTGTAGCTAGCAGGATTAAGGAAGTGATCACGCCTCTGCACTCATCACTGATGAGGCCACACCTTGAATACTGTGCTCAGTTTTGGGGCCCTCATGTCAAGAAGGACATTGAGGTGCTGGAGCATGTCCAGAGATGGGCAATGAGGCCTGTGAAGGGTCTGGAGAACAAGTCTTATGAGGAGCAGCTGAGGGAACTGGGATTGTTTAGTCTGGAGAAGAGGAAGCTGAAACAAGACCTCATTGCTCTCCACAACTACCTGAAATCAGGTTGTAGTGAGGTAAGGCTCAGTCTCTTCTTCCTAGTATTAAGTGATAGAGCATGAGGAAATGGTCTGAAATTGCACCAGGAAAGGTTTAGGGTGGATATTAGGAAAACCTTCTCTATTGACAGAGTGGTCAGGCATTGGAACAAGCTGCCCAGAAAGGTGTTCCCTGGAGTCCAACCTATCACCCAACACTATCTAATCAACTAAACCACGGCCCCAAGCGCCCCATCGAGTCTCTTCTTACACACCTCCAGTGATGGTGACTCCACCACCATCACAGTGTCCTGTTCTTTAATTTGTTCTTCTTCTCAAGCTATGCCACAAGAAGTTTAGGCTCGAGGTGAGGAGAAAGTTCTTCACAGAAAGGGTAATTGGCCATTGGAATGGGCTGCCCAAGGAGGTGGTGGAGTCACCATCCGTGGAGGGTTCAAAACATGAAGGGTTCAGAACATGAGCCTGCAGTGTGCCCAGGCTGCCAAGGAGGCCAATGGCATCCTGGCCTGCATCGGGAACAGTGTGGCCAGCAGGAGCAGGGAGGTCGTTCTGCCCCTGTACACTGCACTGGTTAGGCCGCACCTTGAGTCCTGTGTCCAGTTCTGGGGCCCTCAGTTTAGGAAGGATGTTGTCTTGCTGGAGCATGTCCAGAGAAGGGCAATGAAGTTGGGGAGGGGTTTGGAACACAAGCCCTATGAGGAAAGGCTGAGGGAGCTGGGGTTGCTTAGCCTGGAGAAGAGGAGACTCAGGGGTGACCTCATTGCTCTCTACAACTACATAAAGGGAGGTTGTAGACAGGCAGAGGTTGGTCTCTTCTCCCAGGCAGCCAGTACCAGAACAAGAGGACACAGCACCAGGGCAGGTTTAGGCTGAATGTTAGGAAAAAGTTCTATACAGAGAGAGTGATTGCCCATTGAAATGGGCTGAGGTGGTGGAGTCACCTTCATTGGAGGTGTTCAGGAAGAGGCTTGCTGGGGTGCTTGGTGCCATGGTTTAGTTGTTTAGGTGGGTTGGATTGGTTGATGGGTTGGACGTGATGATCTTGAAGGTCTCTTTCAACCTGGTGTGGTGTATTATATTGTATTGTATTGTATTGTATTGTATTGTATTGTATTGTATTGTATTGTATTGTAAAAAAGGATTGGATGTGGTCCTTGGAGCCATGGTTTAGTTGTCAGGAGGTGTTAGGTAATAGATTGGACTTGATGACCTCTGAGGTCATTTCCAACCTAGTTGATTCTGTGATTCTTTTCTTTAAATTCCCCCTGCTTCTCAGAAGCAGGAACACAAAATATTTGATGTCATCTCATTGCTATATTCAATGGGATCTTTCTTACATTTTGTGTTGGAGTTAAATAATACAGCTCTCCTTGATCTACCACAAAATGTTATCAGTCTTGTATATGGTGTGTTGGATTTCTCATTGTCTTTTTAGCATTGGATACTCATGATGTAAAACAGATCCTGCTGACAATCCAGTAAGGTCTTCAACTGGAAACCATTATAATAGGGGAACTTCTCTTACCTCTGATTAGTGGAGCAGACACACTGCACTTGCTCTTGGAGAGCACACTGTCCTTTGTGCATCATTTTTATTCATTTCTGTGTGTACAAATGACTGCAAAAGAGGAAGACTAGAGCGGGCAAGTTAGCTGTATGTTTAGATAGCTGTAGTCATTGTATCTTTAGAGAGCTGTGCATGGAAATCATCAATATCACCTGTGTTTCAGTTGAACATTACTGCTGATCCAGAAAGAAAAAATTCATTCTGCTCTCCCTCAAGGAAATTAATTAGAAACATCGCTCATCTACACACATAATTTGTTTTACCAGTTGAGGTTTGTGCTCTTAAGTAGTTTTTTTGTAGCAACATACTATGCACATCTGCAATCAAACCTTTACAGCTAGCCTTTACATTCAGTAAAATGATCTGTTGCTTAGGATTGTGAAGGAAGCCATGTCTGCTCCTGTGGCAGATGTTTGCATACAGAAAAAGTGAAATTTTAAAGATTTTAAGGTGAATATTTCACTGTGGGATTATATAAATGCTTCTAAGGACACCAGTGACCAAGCTCTTTGATGCACACAACAAACTTGTCATAAAGGCCTTCTCTCTCATTAGCCCTTCAGGCAATTCACTCTTCTATAGACTTCCATTTTTCTCACCAAACACACACTTCTGGCACAATCTATGCTCTGTCTTGGAAATTATTCTTCAGCAGACACATCTTAGAATCATAGAATCAACCAGGTTGGAAAAGACCTCAGATCATCAAGTCCAACCTATCACCCAACACCTCATGACTAAATAAACCATGGCTTCAAGTGCCGCATCCAGTCCTGTTTTGAACACCTCCAGGGATGGTGACTCCACCATCTTCCTGGGCAGCACATTCCAAAGGCAAATCACTCTTTCTGGGAAGAACTTTCTCCTCACCTTGAGCCTAAACTTCCCCTGGTGCAGCTTGAGACTGTGTGCTCTTGTTCTGTCACAGGTTGCCTAGGAGAAGAGACCAACCCCCACCCATCTACAACCTCCCTTCAGGTAATTGTAGACAGCAATAAGGTCTCCCCTGAGCCTCCTCTTCTTCAGGCTAAGCAACCCCACCTCCCTCAGCCTCTCCTCATAGGACTTGTGCTTGAGACCTTCTAGCCTTCATCTCTTCTTTACCTCTTGTCTTTCCCAAAAGTCAGCTTTACCTCTGAAGAGTTGTTGTCTGTCTGGTTAGCTAACCCTACCTAAAGCATTCATGGTTTATTCTCCTTTTCTCCCTCATATGTGTTGCTGGTCTGTAGCACATGAGTTCTTTGTATATGGGTTTGGAGATGTTTAAAAATTTAGGAGGGAAGAAAATTATTACAGAGAGGTAACAGTGAAGAAAAAGTATTTGTCTGCATATGTTACAGGTGAGCAGCCCCAATACCAGGCAACAAAGTTGGAGCTCTTGCAGTTTCCTTTCTGCTAATGGACTCCTATAGGCCTGTTGAAATGGTCAGTATGATGGAGCAATCAGGGCTGACAGATGCCCAGTAACTCCCTGAACAGTGATTTCATTTCATCTAAAGAGATAAAAAGCAATACTGGCTGACACAGCAAGGTCTTTGGAGCCTTTATTAGCAGGATACGTCTTTCTACATTTTGCTCCTAAGTGCTCAGTATCCCATGGCAACCTCTTTTCTTCAGGGAGCTTTGGATTTTGACATATCATTAACAGATGAGTTCGGGAAGCAAAGCTGCAAAGCTGGAAATTGGTTCATGGATTTTAGCTGAGGTAAAGAGTAAGGAAATTTCAAGGCAGGACGAATGAAATGTTATGTCCCATCCTTTGGGATTAATGCCTACATTTGTTTATCTGGTATTGAAGCAAACTTAGCATTTCCAGGTGCAGGTAGACATTGCAGAGGAGTGATGTTTTTTGAAGAAGAAAGCTGCAAAGTAAGAAGGCCAAATATTTTTCAAGAATAGTGGATATTACAGGATTGTCATATATGTGAAAGAAAAAACAAACCCAAAGAGGGCTAGTGAAATTTGTGCAGTGCAGAAGTATTGCACAGTGACTGCAGAATACGTATTAATGGTAGGGCAGCCAAAACAGCGGTTAAAAATTAGGCGGAAGTATAAAGCTGATATTACAGTATCGCAGAATCACCAAGGCTGGAAGAGAACTCAAAGATCATTGAGTCCAACCAGTCACCACAGACCTCATGACTAGACCATGGCACCAAGTGCCATGTCCAATCCCCTCTTGAACACCTCCAGGGACAGTGACTCCACCACCTCCCTGGGCAGCACATTCCAATGGCAAATGACTCTCTCCGTGAAGAACTTTCTCCTCCCCTCGAGCCTAAACTTCCCCTGGTGCAGCTTGAGACTGTGTCCCCTTGTTCTGGTGCTGGTTGCTAGAGAGAAGAGCCCAACCCCTTCCTGGCTACAACCTCCCTTCAGGTAGTTGTAGACAGCAAGAAGGTCTCCCCTGAGCCTCCTCTTCTCCAGGCTAAACAACCCCAGCTCCCTCAGCCTCTCCTCATAGGGCTTGTGCTCAAGGCCTCTCACCAGCCTTGTTGCCCTTCTCTGGACACATTCAAGTGTCTCGATGTCCTTCCTCAACTGAGGGGCCCAGAACTGGACACAGGACTCAAGTTGTGGCCTAACCAATGCAGAGTCCAGGGGCACAATGACTTCCCTGCTCCTGCTGGCCACACTATTCCTAATGCAGGCCAGGATGCCATTGGCCTTCTTGGCCACCTGGGCACCCTGCTGCCTCATGTTTAAGTGGCTATCAATCAGCACCCCCAGGTCCCTCTCTGTTTGGCAGCTCTCCAGCCACTCCGACCCCAGCCTGTAGCTCTGCATGGGGTTGTTGTGGCCAAAGTGCAGCACCCGGCACTTGGACTTGTTGAATGCCATCCTGTTGGACTCTGCCCATCTGCCCAGCCGATCGAGGTCCCTCTGCAGAGCCCTTCTGCCCTCTAACAGATCAAGATCTGCTCCCAACTTGGTGTCATCTTCAAATTTGCTGATGACTCTCTCAATCCCCTCATCCAGATTGTCAATGAAGACATTGAAGAGGATGGGTCCCAGCACTGATCCCTGGGGCACACCACTGGTGACTGGCCTCCAGCTGGAGGTGGCACCATTCACCACCACTCTCTGGGCCTGGCCCTCCAGCCAGTTCCCAACCCAGCACAGAGTGTTGCTGCCCAAGCCATGAGCTGACAACTTAGCCAGCAGTTTGCTGTGGGGGACGGTGTCAAAGGCCTTGCTGAAGTCCAGGCAGACCACATCCACAGGCCTCCCCACATCCACCAGGCAGGTCACCTGATCATAGAAGGAGATCAGGTTGGAGAGGCAGGACCTGCCCTTCCTGAATCCATGTTGGCTGGACCTGAGCCCTTGGCCATCCTGCAGGTGTGCAGTTATTGCCTCCAGGATAATCTGCTCCATCACTTTCCCTGGCACTGAGGTCAGCCTGACTGGCCTATAGTTTCCGGGTTCCTCCATCCGTCCCTTCTTGTGGATGGGGATCACCTTGGCCAGTTTCCTGTCACCTGGGACCTCACCGGTGAGCCAGGACTGGAGGAAAATGATGGAGAGTGGCTTGGCCAGCTCATCTGCCAGCTCTCTCAGCACCCTAGGATGGATCCCATCCAGCCCCATGGACTTGTGAGCGTCCAAGTGGCTCAGCAGGTCCTGAACCAATTCCGTATGGATATCCAGGGCATTACACTGCTCCCTGACCCCGTTACCCAGCTCAGGAGGCCACTCATCCTGAACTCCTCCTGCCTTGCTGTTAAAAATTGAGGCAAAGAAGGTGTTCAGGACCTCAGCCTTTTCCTCATCTTCAGTCACAGTGTTGACATACAGGACATACATATTAGTCATGTATACTTTGTTGTGTAACAGACTGAAGAAAAGGCACATACTTCAGATCATCCCTTTGGTATTCACCTCCTGGAGGGTGGTTGTTCACTTTTTTTGCCTCCCATTTGTTCTAGCAGAGGCATTTGCAAGGTGTGAGACTCACCTGTCAGATGCAAGAGATTTCATGACTCTTACACATCTGTGAAAGAGGATAAGAAGCAAACACTGATGGTACTATTTAGGATCGTGTTTGTTGACTAACATCTAATCATCATTTGTTGACTAACCTCTATCTCTAATTTCTGTCAGTCTCAAAATATGATGATTGTGAGACAAAATCCAGTCTGCTTTCCTCTGGAGTGCACACGGCCTTGCAAGAAGGGTACTGTGGTTTAGCATTTCCAAGTGTTTATTGCCTACCTACAATAGGCTTTTATTAATACTTGGATTGTATAGGAAGGAAACATGCATGGATGCAAGTATAGAACCAGATTGTTTCCATTTTTAGGTATGAGATGCAGGATCTTATTTCCCAGATTGTGTTTCCCGAGATGCTTGCTGGTTTAACAGAAGAAAATTTCTGAAGTAAGTGCCAGATCCACAAAGGAATGCTTGAAGATAAGGGAAATTTATGAATTCTCTCCTCAGCTGTCACTTGATGCAAATTTGGCAGAATCTGGCTTCAAATTTCAAAAATAGCTGCTTATAGTTGTGGGTGAAAGGATTATATTTATAATTTGCTCAAGGCTTGAATTTAGCCAATAGTCCAACTTGGCCAACACATTGTTAGCCTATGACAGAGCATACAGGCAGAATATGTCCATCCTTGGAAGAAGCACAAGCATAGCACAAACATCCCAATAGGTAGAGATGTGCTCTTGTTTACCCCAACAAGGCAGGTTGGGTTGTTTACCCTGACTTACTGACACCTGGGTCTTTGTCTTCTCAGCTCTGGACTGAGTACCTACTCCAGAAAGAAGGAGGAAGGGGGATTTGAGCAAAACATGTAGTGACATGTTTTGGCAATATCATGGTGACCCCAGGGATCAGTGTTGGGCCTGATCCTGTTCAATATCTTTATTGATGGTCTGAATGAGGGCATTGAGTCCATCATCAGTAAATTTGCAGATGACACCAAGCTGGGGGCAGGAGTTGATATGTTAGAGGGTCAGAGAGCTCTGCAGAGGGACCTTGACAGGCTGGACAGATGGGCAAAGTCCAAGGGCATGAGATTTAACACACCTAAGTGCTTGGTTCTACACATTGGCCACAACAACCCCAGGCAGTGCTACAGGCTGGGGTCAGAGTGGCTGGAGAGCAGCCAGGGAGAAAAGAACCTGGGGGTATTGGTTGATTGGAGGCTGAACATGAGCCTGCCATGTGCCCAGGTGGCCAAGAAGGCCAATGGCATCCTCACCTGTATCTGGAACAGTGTGGCCAGCAGGAGCAGGGAGGTCATTCTGCCCCTGTGCTCAGCATGTGGTAAGGTCACACCTTGAGTACTGTGTTCAGCTGTGGGCCCCTCAATTTAGGAAAGATGTTGAGTTGCTGGAATGTGTCCAAAGAAGGGCAACAAAGCTGGTGAGTGGCTTGGAATGCAAGCCCTATGAGGAGACACTGAGGTTGCTTAGCCTGGAGAAGAGGAGGCTCAGGGGAGACCTTATTGTTGTCTACAACTACCTGAAGGAGGTTGTAGCCAGGTGGGGGTTGGTCTCTTTTCCCAATAAACCTGTGTCAGAAGAAGGGGACACAGTCTCAAGCTGCACCAGGGGAGGTTTAGGCTGGATGTTAGGAAGATATTCTCTTGAAACATGGTTTAGAACATCAAAGTTTGTCATCTATTTATATGGCCACAGCACACAGTGTGCCTTGTCAGTCTCTCATACCCCTGCTTCTAATGATTAAATCGTATGACACAGTGCTAATAATTCAGGTTAGTTTCAACACAAAACATGTAGTTGTACATTTTCCTTAAATCTACAGTTCTGGGGACTCCACCACCTCCCTGGGCAGCACATTCCAATGGCCAATTACTCTTTCTGTGAAGAACTTTCTCCTCACTTCAAGCCTAAACTTCCCCTGATGCAGCTTGAGGCTGTGTCCTCTTGTTCTGGTGCTGGTTGCCTGGGAGAAGAGACCAACCCCCACCTGGCTACAACTGCCTTTCAGGTAGTTGTAGAGAGCAATATGAGATGCTCTTTTATAAGTAGTAACAAGCAACATCCTACAGACCTTGATCACATTTACACCAAACAATTGTACAGCTACCAGAGAAATGTGGTGGCAGCTGTGACGAAGTAGTGCATTTCTTATCATGTCTTCTTAAGAGGCAGGTTCCATGTCAGAAGCACCAGAAATAGCAACAACAAAAAGAGCTTTCAGCTATGACCAGGCTTAGGTGCACTGACTGGCTGCAGATGGCCTCATAAATAATAAACCAAACAAGTGATAAAAGCAGCTTCAAACACCCTTTCTGTACTAAGAGACACACATTTGAGTGGGGTTTGCTGTCTTTATGTTGTCTTTATGCTTTTTAGTTTCCCAGCCACAATACCTAGTAGATACGACTGGGAACTTTTAATTTTAAGTTCACTTTGAAGGTACTGAAATGCAGCTGTGTAAGAGGGATGAGAATGCTGATGTGTGGCACATCCATTTCTTCATCACCTACCACTCCCAATCACTAAAGATACTTTATAAAAAGAAGAAGTTTCTTATGTGAATATTTGTAATTGATGATAATTTCCCTTGGATTGAAAAGCACTTACAGTTTCTGCACACAGAATAATGTAAATGTGGCTTGTTGCTTGCACAGAAGTTTCAGCTGCAGGATACTGTGCATCTCTCTATACATACAGAAAGAGAGAAAGTCTGTTTATTTAGGTAGTGGCACTGCCTTGGCACAACTTGACACCACAACCCTAGGCCTCAGAAGATGATCCATTTGGAGCACTTAAGCAAGTATTTGACTGTTAATATCTGTTCTGTACACCTTCTCCACCCCCATGGTAAGTCAAGATCCCTTTCATGTCCTTTCTGATACCCCAAAGAGAGCATGTGCTCTGTGTGGTATAACACTTCATCAGCCTGAGGCATGCTGACAACTCATTATTATTTTTGCACCACAGCACAACTACCTGAAAGCAAGAGAGCAAAACAGAATGCAAAGTGTAAAAGTTATGTGTGTTCTTAGTTCTATTCTGAACCACTTAGCTGCTACAGAACTTTGTAATACTCCTCACCTGGTGCTTCTCTCCTTGCACTGGCTGGGCAGTGACAAGTCATCGCCACAGATTTTCAGTCCCTGACCACAGGATGGGTGGCTATGAATATCACAGTATCACAGTATCACCAAGGCTGGAAGAGACCTCAAAGATCATCGAGTCCAACCTGTCACCACAGACCTCATGACTAGACCATGGCACCAAGTGCCACGTCCAATCCCCTCTTGAACACCTCCAGGGATGGTGACTCCACCACCTCCCTGGGCAGCCCATTCCAATGACGAATGACTCTATCGGTGAAGAACTTTCTCCTCACCTCCAGCCTAAACTTCCCCTGGTGCAGCTTGAGACTGTGTCCTCTTGTTCTGGTGCTGGTTGCTAGAGAGAAGAGACCAACCTCTTCCTGGCTACAACCACCCTTCAGGTAGTTGTAGAGAGCAATGAGGTCTCCCCTGAGCCTTCCTCTTCTCCAGACTAAACAATCCCAGCTCCCTCAACCTCTCCTCACAGGGCTTGTGCCCCAGCCTTGTTGCCCTTTTCTGGACACGTTCAAGTGTCTCGATGTTCTTCTTAAACTGAGGGGTCCAGAACTGAACACAGGACTCAAGGTGTGGCCTAATCAATGCAGAGTACAGGGGCACAATGACTTCCCTGCTCCTGCTGGCCACACGGCCACACTATTCCTAATGTAGGCCGGGATGCCATTGGCCTTCTTGGCCACCTGGTGTGGTGGTGAGAGAAAGTTCTCCCCCCACTCAAAGAAACCACGGCTAACTCAGTCGGAGAAGCAAATGAATATAAGCTGTATTTACAAGCAGGATGAAATGCAGATGGATATATACACAATATGCAGTATTTACTATATATACAGAAATATACAGCAAAGAATGTAATACAGAACAAAACTCCCTCCTCTAGCCAGGAGGGTCCCGTCCCCGCCTGTACCCCCTCTCTCCCCCTACCTCCCTTTTTTCCCAAAAGGGTTGGAGAGAGAGAAAAGGTAATTATTTAGGAGGAAATTCTGTTAGCTCAAAGCATATGCAAGAATTATTCTTATCTGTTAGTTCAAGGTTAACTCCATCCAGCAGCTGTTGCTCAGAGAGAGACAGAAACAGACAGGCAGACTGGAACAGACAGAACAGAACTGAAATTCAAACAGAACTAAAACTTAACGTTTCATTCTACCAATCTACCAATGAAATTCGTTTAGAATATCTTTGTTTTTCAAAACATTCAGCCAGAGTTTTCCAGCAACTGTCCCTTTCTTAAAGGCACAGCCTAAAACAGTCACACCTGGGCACACTGCTGGCTCATGTTTAGGTGGCTGTCTACCAGCACCCCCAGGTCCCTCTCTGGGAGCTCTCCAGCCACTCTGACCCCATGAATATATTCATAATCTCTCTCTATGTTTGGGGTTTTTTTAATCCCCAAGCCTGAAGTAAGCTCAGAAACTAGACACCAAAAAATATTTAAAACTATTCAACATACACAAGTGTTTAAATTTGTGGTGGCTGCCACATTGTGTGTTTAAGCATCTGGTGTTCTTTTCAGCAAATAAGCAATGCACTTATAGTGTAGCACATGAGTGATGCAAGTTGTCAAAGTAGGGCTAATATCTTTAATTACACCACTAATAAAGTCAGAAAGATCATCATAGAATGCACTGGGTTGGAAGGAACATCTAGAGGTCATCTAGTCTAACCCCCCTGCAGTAAGCAGGGATATCCCCAACTAGATCAGGTTACTCAGAGCCCTATCAAGCTTGACCTTGAATGCCTCCAGGGATGGGGCCTCCACCACCTCCTTGGGCAAAGATGTACAGGCTTTTGGCAACATAGACCTTTGTCTGTGTCACATATACAAGTGAGTATGCCATAAGGAGTGCACATAGCAAGATGCATTATGCTTTAGTTTTGTCTCTGTATGTATTAATTTGTTTAAGTTGTTTAGCCTGGAGAAGAGGAGAATCAGGGGAGACCTTACTGCTCTCCACAACTACCTTTTTCAGACAATGTTGTCTGTCTCAAACTGTCAGTTTTTCAGCAGATGTTTTTATGCTTGATCTTTTCAACACCTTTCTGATTTACCTTCAACCTCTTAGAATTTTAGAATGGTTGCAGTTAAACATACTCATGATTTCTCAGAGTTTGGTAGAAAGAAGGCAAGTAGCCAAATTAAAACAGTGCTGGATTTCTTAAGACCTATGGACTAGGGAATCAGGAATTCCCTAAGGTGCTATGCATACATTGCACTCCCTCAACACAAATGCTTTGCCCTGAGTATTCCTCAGAGAGGCAGATGGGAAGCAGAGCCTGAAGGTCACTATCTGTTTGTCTGAAAGCAGCGTGGCGTTGAATGTTGTGCCAAGTTTTTGACTGCGTTGTGTCCACAGTTCATCTTGTTTCATTTGCTTTCCCTGACTCCTCTACATCTGTGTGGGGGGAAAGAAAGACAACAAAATAAGTTCTGCTTTCTTACTTTGGCCCTTAAGTATGGCAAAAGGCAATTCTGTTTCAGAGTGTGTTCTAGTAGACTTCGATCAATGCTTAGTACGTATGAGCCTTCAGGCTTTGCTTCCAGCTGAATGGCAGTTCCCCATTATAAATTGTTATTGTTTTCACTAAAATCCTTTTTTATCCCCCATTGGTCAAATTGCATGGTGACAGACTTAAAAGGGGATGCTGTAGCTTTACTTCTGAAATAGAAAACAGTAGGATCTTTGTATATATCACAGATAATTTAACATCTGCTCTTATGTTTTCATTTAACAAAACCTCTTAATTTTGGAGGACAAAATAATTGCATCATAATTGGAAAGTAATCTTCAGCACACTTTACTCTTACTCGAGTTCAGTTTCTCAAGAAGTGTTCCTCCAATACCTCACATCCTTTATTTTCCAGATAGTTAGAGGATGGTGTTGCTAGCCTCTTGAGCATCCTCTTTCAAGCTCTGCATGGTGATAGTTGATACCTTTATGGAAGGAAAAGAGACAGTGTAAGAATGGAAGAAAATTAAAGAGCTTTAGAGGTTTCTGTGGGATTCACCGAACCTCTAGAATGAGCAAAAGTAATGCCAGTAATATTACCCAGGAGCTCAGTTCACATCCTTCCTGCCTTAAGGACTCAGCTCTTACTTACACTTCATAAAGCTACATATCTTTCTGTGCAGTTTCATAGCCCTGGACTTTACAACTGATTTTTAACAGAAAATATAAAGTGAGCATCAGCTGCTTGCTCTCCCTTCCTCATCATGAGTTTCTGTATTGCTCTCTAATATTCTATGCCACTGACTGCAAAGCTTGATATTGGTAGACAGATGTACAATCCAAGATATGGTTTGCCACCTGTTTTCACTAATGTTACTGTGGTGGATTGAAAATTCCACCCCCCCCTGTGGTGGTGAGAGGTTCAGTTCTCCCACACACACAAAGAAACCACGGCTAACTCAGTCCGAGAAGTGAAAATGGACAAGCTGTATTTACATGCAGGATGAAATGCAGATGAATATATACACAATATACAGCATTTACAATAGATACAGAAATATACAGCCAATAACATAACACAGAAAGACCTTTCCCTCCTCCAGAGAGGAGGTTCTCCCTTTTTCCCAAAAAGGGGTTAGAGAGAGAAAAGGTAATTATTAAGGAGGAAATTCTGTTAGCTCAAAGCATATGCAAGAATTAGTTTCTTATCTGTTAGCTCAATTAGTTCAAGGTCAACTCTGTCCAGCACAGCTGTTGCTCAGAGAGAATAAAACAGGCTGAAAAAGACAGAAAACTGACTGAGATTCAAACTAAACTAAAGCTAAAAATTTAAAGTTGCATTCTACCAACCTACCAATGAAATTAGTTTAGACTTTATCTTTGTTTTCAAAACATTCAACCAGAGTAACTGTCCCTTTCTCAAGTAACAGTAACTGTCCCTTCCTTAAAGGCACAGCCTAAAACAGTCACACACCCCCAACATTAAATTTGCCAGACCAGCTCAGTTGGAAGCAAATGAAGCTGTATTTACAAGCAAAACTACAATCTACAATGAAATTCAATGAATATGTACAAAATATATAACATTTGCAGTAATTGCAGATATTTAGAATTGATAAACAGCCCAAGGACCCTCCTGGCCAAGGACCAAGGGGGCTGCAGCAGCTTCTTCCCCCTCTGCTTCTCTCCCTGCCCCTCTATACACAAAAGAGACAAGAGACAGAGCAGAGAAGTTGTTGTGAATACCAGTCACAACAAAAATGGTGCAGTCAAGGTCAGTAAAGCCAGGAGAAGAATCAGCCAGAGCTGAAGAAGTGAAAAAAAGAGAAATTGGTTTTGTACAACATTCTCTTTCCAGTGGGATTGTTTAGAATGATCATTGTTTTCATTTTTACACATTATTTTCATTTTACACCAGTAGTGATTTGTTTCCATTTTACCACTTTTCTGTTCAAGATCTGTGGAGAAATTTTTAAATGCATAGCCTAAAACTACCACAGTTACTCCCATTTAGACAAAAATGTTGCCCAGGAGTTCCTTTGAAGTACATGACAGCTGATGTGATGGACACTGTCATTACAGGGGAGATATAGGTCTGGCTGAGTGATCAGAACTGCAGGCTGTACTTGAGGCTCCTCATGCCAGGACCAACTTTACTGCTGAGGATTTTGCTAGCCACTCCCAGCTTTCCCCATAGGATGCATTCCATGGCGGTTGTGAGGTGCCTTGGAAACCTCCAAAATGTCTGCTTTTCCTACATGCAGGAGCAGGCATTTCATGTTTTCTAGATGAGTGGAAGGTGTTAATGAGCGGGCTGATGGAGAAGTCCCCTCTCCTGGTAAAGTTGTGAGATTTGAGACTAAAACTGCCCTATGAGGAAAGGCTGAGGGAGCTGGGGTTGCTTAGCCTGGAGAAGAGGAGACTCAGGGATGACCTTACTGCTCTCTACAACTACCTGAAGGGAGGTTGTAGACAGGCAGAGGTTGGTTGCTTCTCCCAGGCAACCAGCACCAGAACAAGAGGACACAGTCTCAGGCTGCGCCAGGGCAGGTTTGGGCTGGATGTTAGGAAGTTCTATACAGAGAGAGTGATTGCCCATTGGAATGGGCTGCCCGGGAGGTGGTGGAATCACCTTCATCAGAGGTGTTCAGGAGACTTGATGGGGTGCTTGGTGCCATGGTTTAGTTGTTTAGGTGGGTTGGATTGGTTGATGGGTTGGACGCGATGATCTTGAAGGTCTCTTTCACATGGTGTATTGTATTGTATTGTATTGTATTGTATTGTATTGTATTGTATTGTATTGTATTGTATCGTAACTGGTTGCAATCTAGTGAAAAATATGTGAAATCGAAAAACATAGCAGGTGTGTTTAATGTGGTAAGATAAATGAGCCATGGTGATTTCCAATACCATGTAGTAAACGAGCAAAGTGTAACAGGCACAGTATACCAGGAAGCATTGTCCCACAAATCTCTTAACCTTTAACTTAATCAGAGGCAGAGCTTGAGGAATGACCTCTGGGAGGAGCCCACCTCTAGCTGAGGAATTCAGCAGGGTCAAGGGCAAGACTCACCCTGGCTCTGGTCTGGAAGCAAGACTGGTTCTGCAAGGCCTGGATGCTTTGAACTGCTGAACTCTGAGGGTGTTGAAACATAGCTGCTTGTGAAGGATTTTGGCATCATCAATACCAGCAGTTATTTTGCTGTTTGTAGAAGTAGAAATCAAAGATTTTTCTCACAGCCCTGCAGAAGCTAGTTATGACCTGCAAGAAAGCTCTGCTTGTAAAATAAATCCCTTTGGGAATCCAGATTCAGCAGCAGCAACTTGTATGAACAGCTCTGGGGGAACAGTACCACACACCTGACTTAAATGATTTGGCCTAAATGGTTGCAGAACTTCATATGCATTTACTGTTTCTTACGTTCTTTAAATATTTGAGGAAAGTTTAATGTATCTAACTTGAAGTGATGAGTCATTGAGATATTACTGTTTTCCCCTATTCTTAGAAAAATTACAGAGATAATGCCTTTGTTAAGGAATTGTGTCTTAGTAAATACAATACACCAGGTTGAAAGAGACCTTCAAGATCATCGCGTCCAACCCATCAACCAATCCAACCCACCTAAACAACTAAACCATGGCACCAAGTACCCCATCAAGTCTCCTCCTGAACACCTCCAATGATGGTGACTCCACCACCTCCCTGGGCAGCCCATTCCAATGGGCAATCACTCTCTCTGTAGAGAACTTTTTCCTAACATCCAGCCTAAACCTGCCCTGGCACAGCCTGAGACTGTGTCCTCTTGTTCTGGTGCTGGCTGCCTGGGAGAAGAGACCAACCTCTGCCTGTCTACAGCCTCCCTTCAGGTAGTTGTAGAGAGCAATAAGGTCACCCCTCAGTCTCCTCCAGGCTAAGCAACCCCAGCTCCCTCAGCCTTTCTTCATAGGGCTTGTGTTCCAAACCCCTCACCAAATTTGTTGCCCTTCTCTGGACACGTTCCAGCAAGTCAACATCCTTCCTAAACTGAGGGGCCCAGAACTGGACACAGTACTCGAGGTGCGGCCTAACCAGTGCAGTGTATAGGGGCAGAATGACCTCCCTGCTCCTGCTGGCCACACTGTTCCTGATGCAGGCCAGGATGCCATTGGCCCTCCTGGCCACCTGGGCACACTGCAGGCTCATGTTCAGCCTACCATCTACCAGTACCCCCAAGTCCCTCTCTGCCTGGCCGCTCTCCAGCCACTCTGACCCCAGCCTGTAGCACTGCCTGGGGTTGCTGTGGCCAATGTGCAGAACCCAGCACTTGGATGTGTTCAATCTCATGGCCTTGGATTCTGCCCATATAAATATATTCACCCATCTCCTTCTGAGAATAGTCGTAAAAGCAATGGAGTATCAAATTCTACTTTTAAGACAATTTGTGTAAGTACTTCTATCAAAGTCCATAACTTTGGCCTGACTTAACTGCCTTCTTTCTAAAACTGTATGTTTTTCCTACTCATAAGCAAGCAGAACCAGCTGGTAAATATACTCTTGGTGAAAGACAGATTTCTTTCTCAGTTCTGAAACTCAGGTTAACTGCATATTCAGAGAATACTTATCTCCAAGTCTCAGTTTTCCATTAGGGATAGGTCAGCTAAAATGATTTGAAGTACCCTCTCATGCCTATGTCCGTGAAACTTAACATGCATTTCAGATCAGAGAGTTCTGAAACTTCCAAGAGTTTCGGTGATGTCACTTCCCTTGCTCCTGGTGGCATCTGCACATTTGCCTCCAGGTTCAGACAATGCCTTGGTGCTTCTGAAGCAAGCTATTGCAGCTCTTTTTTCCACTTAAATTGTGTGGGTTTGATTTTGATCTCAAAATGGAGGTATTGGTGAACAAAAAGTCGGTGTACTAGTCAGTTCAAATACAAAAACCAGCCAAGCATTGCTTCATAGTATGACTTGTCTTACTCTAGACTTTAACGTTGTAAGAGGGAGAGAGCAGAGTGCCAGTCATTTGAATTAGTGCAGACTGTGAAATGTAATGAAACTATGCCACAAGCAGCTTCATATGTGAAGCAATGCTTCCAGTGCTAGGGGTTTTTTTTATGTATTCCTCATATAACAATAACACAGGCTCACTCAGAGAAAACATCAGTTTAGATGAAATGGGTTATTTCTAACTTAAGCAAAGCTAGATGCCAGGATGACAGATGCATTCACAGCGTAATACACAATGTTCCTTTCTCGATGAGAGCATTGTCACTGCAGGCTTCCTTGCTGAATATATGCATTCAGAATACAATATTTTATCATCTTTGAGTCTGCATATGTAGGTGTTTCAAAAATAAAATATTCATTTGAAAAGTGCAGATGAGGAGAGGCTGAGAGAGCTGGGGTTGTTTAAGCCTGGAGAAGAGGAGGCTCAGGGGAGACCTTATTGCTGTCTACAACTACCTGAGGTGGCTGCAGCCAGGAGGGGGGTTGGTCTCTTCTCCCAGGCAACCTCTGACAGAACAAGAGGATACAGTCTCAAACTGTGCCAGGGGAAGTTTAGGCTGGAGGTGAGGAGAAAGTTCTTCCCAGAAAGAGAGATTGGCCATTGGAATGTGCTGCCCAGGGAGGTGGTGCAGTCACCATCCCTGGAGGCATTCAAAAAAAAAAAAAGATTTGATGTGGCATTTGGAGCCATGGTTTAGTTAGAATGTTAGAATAGAATAGAATAGAATAGAATAGAATAGAATAGAATAGAATAGAATAGAATAGAATAGAATAGACCAGGTTGGAAGAGACCTTGAAGATTATCACATCCAACCTATCAACCAATCCAACCCACCTAATCAACTAAACCATGGCACCTAGCACCCCATCAAGTCTCCTCCTGAATGCCTCCAATGAAGGTGACTCCACCACCTCCCTGGGAAGCCCATTCCAATGGGCAATCACTCTCTTTGCATAGAACTTCTTCATAACATCCAGCCTAAACCTGCCCTGGCACAGCCTGAGACTGTGTCCTCTTGTTCTGGTGCTGGCTGTCTGGGAGAAGAGACCAACCTCTGCCTGTCTACAACCTCCCTTCAGGTAGTTGTAGAGAGCAAGAAGGTTACCCCTGAGTCTCCTTTTCTCCAGGCTAAGCAACCCCAGCTCTCCTCATAGGGCTTGTGTTCCAAACCCCTCACCAACTTCATTGCCCTTCTCTGGACATGTTCCAGCAAGTCAACATCCTTCCTAAACTGAGGGGCCCAGAAATGGACACAGGACTCAAGGTGTGGCCTAACCAGTGCAGTGTACAGGGGCAGAATGACCTCCCTGCTCCTGCTGGCCACACTGATGCAGGCCAGGATGCCATTGGCCCTCTTGGCTGCCTGGGCACACTGCAGGCTCATGTTCAGCCTACCATCAACCAGTACCCCCAGGTCCCTCTCTGCCTGGCTGCTCTCCAGCCACTCTGACCCCAGCCTGTAGCACTGCATGGGGTTGCTGTTGCCAGTGTGCAGAACCCGGCACTTGGATTATACTGGACAGAAATCTTCATGTCACTGTATCTCACAAAATTTTTCCCCCTCTTATTCCTAATTAATACATACTGTTCTCATTGTTTGTATGCAATGGAAAAGTCAAGGCCTAAATGCTACAGCCATGCCTATAAGAGTACTTTATTGAACAAGAATTGTGGAACTGGGTCAGTTTTGTTCATGACAAGGGAGCTGTATCCCCTGACTGTCACAATGGTCATGGGCCTAGGAGAAATTTGTGCTTGGAAAAGAAAATGGAAGCTCTTGCATAGTGCAGCAAGAGCAGCCTACTGGGCATGACTGAATGTTCAGTCAGTTGACAGGCAATTCTCACTACTAGAAGAACCTAGTAAGGTTACTCTGCTGCAGTGGTCAAACCCAGTTGTCTCTTCCCTTTCAGTTCATGCCTTCATAACTTCTCAACTTCTTAACAATCCTACCACCACTCCATTCATAGCAGGGGGCAATGTTCCTTAAAATGTGCTTTGATTATGGTTACTTTTCATCCTGTTGGATTTAGGGAAACATCTCTACCAAGCATCTCAGTGGGAGGCTGTAGAAGAATAGACTGAACAATGAGAAGTTTGATGGGACCTTTTATACTCAAGTAATCAACAAAAGGTTGAGAATGCTGAATCAGGTCAGCTATGAACTGAGGGTGCTTGATTAGGTGCTGGGCAACCGTAAGTTATACTCAAGTACAGTCATATCTGAAAAGGTCAACTTCAATTATTGCTATCTATGTGTTATTTCAGCCTAGCAAAACTTATCTGCAGGAAAAAAGATCTAATTAAGAAAACTCTCTTTAGGCGTTGGTTTCTTCTTTGTGTAGCATCACCAAAAAAAACCCATCAAAAGCAAAAGCCCAAAAACCAAACCAACCAAACAAAAAACCACCATGTTTTTTCTCTTGTTCTTTTCATTAAGTGTATCTAGCCAGCAAATGATCTGATAATTTTTGCTAGTTTGTAGAAATTCAACATGTAATGTAGTGTAACAATTCAGAATTCCACAGATATTTGAAGTCTGGAAAATCAGTAAATAGCATACAGTGCTTTAACGTGATTCCTCAATGATACAAGCTATGACAAGTGCAAATTACAACTCTCTGCATTCTGCTAGACTTTCCTGAGAGTCTGAAATCAAATTGAAAATTCAAGTTCTTTTTTCTTGCAGCAATACCTTAGAGAGTACTTAGGATGCTCAGTACTAGTGTTAGAAACTCTCTCTAAAGTAGTGTTCTTCCTGTGATAGAGTGGAGTGGAGTGGAGGGAGTGGAGTGGAGTAGAATAGAATGGAATAGAATAGAATAGAATAGAATAGAATAGAATAGAATAGAATAGAATAGAATAGAATAGAATAGAATAGAAGGAATGGAATGGAATGGAATGGAATGGAATGGAATGGAATGGAATGGAATGGAATGGAATGGAATGGAATGGAATGGAAGTAGAGTAGAATTAACCAGCTTGGAAAAGAACTTCGAGATCCTCAAGTCCAACCTATCATCCAACACTATCTAATCAACTAAACCATGGCAACAAGCACCCCAGCAACTCTCTTCTTAAACACCTCCAGTGATGGTGACTCCACCTCCTCCCTGGGCAGCCCATTCCAATGGCCAATCTCTCTTGCAAGGAAGAACTTCCTCCTAACATCCAGCCTAAGCTTCCCCTGGTGCAGCTTGAGACTGTGTCCTCTTGTTCTGGTGCTGACTGCCTGGGAGAAGAGCCCAACCCCCACCTGGCTACAATCTCCCTTCAGGGAGTTATAGAGAGCAAGAAGGTCTCCCCTGAGCCTCCTCTTCTCCAAGCTAGGCAACCCCAGCTCCCTCAGCCTCTCCTCATAGGGCTTGTGCTCCAAACCCCTCCCCACCTTTGTTGCCCTTCTCTGGACACGCTCCAGCAAGTCAACATCTTTCCTAAACTGAGGGCCCCAGAACTGGACACAGGACTCAAAGTGTGACCTAACCAGTGCAGAATACAGGGGCAGAATGAGCTCCCTGCTTCTGATGGCCACACTATTCCTGATACAGGCCAGGATGCCATTTGCCTTCTTGGCTGCCTGGGCACACTGCTGGCTCATCTTCAGCCTACTAGTCACCAGTACCCCCAGGTCCCTCTCTGCCAGGCCACTCTCCAGCCACCCTGACCCCAGCCTGATGTTGTTTCTCTCTCTTTTTAAATCAAAGTGAAACCCTGCCTTTACTCAAACAAATACAGGGGCCACACAAATGTTTCTTGGAAAATACCAGATGGGCAGAGTATCGCTTGCCATATTTAATTTAAAGCACAGCCATTTAAGTTACAAATTGCAAGAAATATAAAGTTTATTGAAGTTCCTTTACATTATTTTTGTTCTATTCTTTATGGTTTTTCACTTGTAATGAATGGAAATATGCACACCAGTTTTTAAAATCTTTATTTTAAACTAAAATTTTCTCTGATTACTTCTTGGAACACTCTCCCATGTCTCCTGAGTCACTACTTGACTGACATTGTTCTGTGATATGGATAAAGCATAGCTAGATGAGACAGAATTGGGGAGACAATTGTTCTCAAATGAGCTTTCTTAGGAAGTAAGAATAATCACAATGTTGTCATACTTGCCTCTAGATATGGGCTCATGTCTTCTACACTGCTTTTCCTAATGAATAAATAGTATATTCTATTCAGATGATACATAATATATTATATATTATATATTATATACTAATTATTTGTTATATATTCTATAAAATATATAAATATTAAACATTATAACTATTGTATTAATATTAATATTAAATATATTTTACATATATATATATTTGCTGAGAGAGCTGGCAGGTGAGCTGGCCAAGCCGCTCTCCATCATTTTCCTCCAGCCATGGCTCACCGGTGAGGTCCCAGATGACTGGAAACTGGCCAGTGTGGTCCCCATCCACAAGAAGGGACGGATGGAGGAACCCAGGAAACTCCAGGCCAGTCAGCCTGACCTCAGTGCCAGGGAAAGTGATGGAGCAGATTATCCTGGCGGCAATAACTGCACACCTGCAGGATGGCCAAGGGCTCAGGTCCAGCCAACATGGATTCAGGAAGGGCAGGTCCTGCCTCTCCAACCTGATCTCCTTCTATGATCAGGTGACTCACCTGGTGGATGTGGGGAGGCCTGTGGATGTGGTCTGCCTGGACTTCAGCAAGGCCTTTGACACCGTCCCCCACAGCAAACTGCTGGCTAAGCTGTCAGCTCGTGGCTTGGGCAGCAACACTCTGCGCTGCGTTGGGAACTGGCTGGAGGGCCAGGCCCAGAGAGTGGTGGTGAATGGTGCCACCTCCAGCTGGAGGCCAGTCACCAGTGGTGTCCCCCAGGGATCAGTACTGGGCCCCATCCTCTTTAACATCTTCATTGATGATCTGGATGAGGGGATTGAGAGAGTCATCAGCAAATTTGCAGATGACACCAAGTTGGGAGCAGATGTTGATCAGTTAGAGGGCAGAAGGGCCTCAACAGAGGGACCTCGACCGACTGGACAGATGGGCGGAGTCCAATGGCATGAGATTGAACACATCCAAGTGCCGGGTTCTGCACATTGGCCACAACAACCCCATGCAGTGCTACAGACTGGGGTCAGAGTGGCTGGAGAGCTACCAAACAGAGAGGGACCTGGGGGTGCTGATTGATAGCCACCTGAACATGAGCCAGCAGTGTGCCCAGGTGGCCAAGAAGGCCAATGGCATCCTGGCCTGCATTAGGAATAGTGTGGCCAGCAGGAGCAGGGAGGTCATTGTGCCCCTGCACTCTGCATTGGTTAGGCCACACCTTGAGTCCTGTGTCCAGTTCTGGGCCCCTCAGTTTAAGAAGGACATTGAGACACTTGAATGTGTCCAGAGAAGGGCAACAAGGCTGGGGAGAGGCCTTGAGCACAAGCCCTATGAGGAGATGCTGAGGGAGCTGGGGTTGTTTAGCCTGGAGAAGAGGAGGCTCAGGGGAGACCTCATTGCTCTCTACAACTACCTGAAAGGAGGTTGTATCCAGGAAGGGGTTGGTCTCTTCTCTCTAGCAACCAGTACCAGAACAAGGGGACACGGACTCAAGCTGCAACAGGGGAAGTTTAGGCTCGAGGTGAGGAGAAAGTTCTTTACTGAGAGAGTTGTTTGTCATTGGAATGTGCTGCCCGGGGAGGTGGTGGAGTCACCGTCCCTGGAGGTGTTCAAGAGGGGATTGGACGTGGCACTTGGTGCCATGGTCTAGTCATGGGGTCTGTGGTGACTGGTTGGACTTGATGATCTTCGAGGTCTCTTCCAACCTTAGTGATACTGTGATACTGTGATATATATTATAATCAAAAGAGAGAAAACCTGTCCCTAAGTTGGGCACCCCCTGCACTGAGAAAAAGAAAAGCTAATGAAAAGCATGTGCCAATTATTAATCATGCTCTTTAATTAACTGTTGGAAAGTGCTGGTAGCTCTCTTTATGATTATTTATTTACTTACTTACTTCTCACTCAATTTGTTCCAAACTAAATATTTACTGACTTCTGGGTTTTTTTTTAAATGCAGAGTAGCTTATAATTGAAAACTATGAGTGGGTTCTACCTCACAGTATCACAGTATCACTAAGGCTGGGAGAGACCTCGAAGATCATCAAGTCCAACCTGTCACCACACACCTCATAACTAGACCATGGCACCAAGTGCCACGTCCGGTCCCCTCGTGTACATCTCCAGGGACAGTGACTCCACCAGTCAGTTCTCATCCAGTTCTTAATGTGAACGGACAGGAATCATAATGCAAAAGAAAGAATGAAATAATTTCTCTTTTGTATCTGATTTTCCCCTTGGCCTATAGGAAATAGAACTTCCAATTTTCTCTTTATGTTCTCTGTGCAGAATGATGTAGCAATTTAAATAAAACACATGCCTGTGAACCCTATTATTTCTGCCTGGCAAGCTGGTTGTTACAATGCACGGATGAAGTCAGAAATGAATGTGCTGACTGAACTCTGTTTAATATTTATAGTCACATACAAGAAAGTCTTTAATGGAGCTGAGAATGAGAGCAGCAAAAGAAGTCATTTTAAACTGTGCTTTAAACTTCAACTTTCAGGAAGTGTTGAGAAGTCTCCATATCAACTGGGCTGCCATGGTTACATCCATTGCCAGATTTAAGGTCTTCACCGAAAGAGTAATTGGCCAATGGAATGTGCTGCCCAGGGAGGTGGTGGAGTCACCGTCCCTGGAGGTATCACAGTATCACAATATCACCAAGGTTGGAAGAGACCTCGAAGATCATCGAGTCCAACCTGTCACCACAGACCTCATGACTGGACCATGGCACCAAGTGCCACGTCCAGTCCCCTCTTGAACCCCTCCAGGGACAGCGACTCCACCACCTCCCTGGGCAGCCCATTCCAATGACAAATGACTCTCTCAGTGAAGGACTTTCTCCTCACCTCGAGCCTAAACTTCCCCTGGTGCAGCCTGAGACTGTATCCCCCTGTTCTGGTGCTGGTTGCTAGAGAGAAGAGTCCAACCCCTTCCTGACTGCAAAGGATTGGTTGTGGCACTTGGAGCCATGCTTTAGTTGTCAGGAGATGTTAGGTATTAGACAATAGGTTGGACTTGATGATCTCTGTGGTCTTTTCCAACCTGGTTCATTCTGGGATTCTGCAAATATAAGTGAAAATAAATGTTTTTCTGCAAGCCTTAAAATACTAAGGAGATGAGTGCCTGAATAAAACCTAGAATGTTTTACTACAAGTGTAGTAAAATGCCTGTAAAAAGGAGTGCCTTTGAGCCATGGTGTCAGGTCATTAATACAGGTATAGTAAAACACCTGTAAAAAAGAGTGCCTTGAGCGCTCTTGGTGTCAGCTCATTCCAATGTTTTCATGGATGTGCAGTTGCCACTGAAGTGAAACAGCACTGATGAAAGTGTAAGACGGATGGATGTGGATGGCAAATGCAAGATGATCCCGGTGTAAATAATTAATGCCTTCAACATTTCTTGATTTCAGAGCCCAAACAAGTTCTGCTGTGGATTGTTTTGTGATGGTAACTGTTGAAAGTGCCAGAAGTCTTTCTTGTATTTTGCTGGTTTCTTTAACTTCAGGTAACAGTGAAGCAAGCTAGTGTTATTTGTGAATAGGCTGTTGTTTAAGGAGGTGATGAAAACCCAATTTTCTTGTGGTTCCTTCATGAGGGTTCAAAGTTCTTCTCAACATAAATATAGCAGTGATTGTAGGAGGCAGTGGACTAATATGTCCAAAAAGAATGTTTTTATGTCAGCAGAAATGTGAGAGACTTCGCATAGTCTGAAGAAGAGAATGGCTGCTTGGTATGAACACTTGGCAAAGGTTGATGTAAAAACAACTCTTACTGTACATAAGCCCTGCCAGTAGCAATAGGAATAGCATAATAGTTTTTGCACTGCTCAGAGAAAATCACCATGAAGTCCTGCTCATGAGGCATTTATCAGTGTATTTTACAGATATCCATTATTTATTAGACACATCAAACTTAAGGCATAAGCTTGGCTACTCATTTTTTCCAGGTCAATACAGAAATGTCTGAGCAGGAAATGGCGATAGTGTTCTGCTTGTGATAATGAAACTGCATTTTATCGTCTTTTATATGAGCTGCAGAGGACAAAAGTATTACCTGTTCTGCCACTGTCTCTCAAGTTCTCCATAATAAAGGCAACTGTAACTCTCTGGGGAGATGTCATGGTTTAAGGTCGGCTGGCAAATAGGCACCATACAACCACTTGGTCACTCCTCCCTGTCCCACTCACAGCAAGACAAAAGGGCAACAAAGCTGGTGAGGGATTTGGAACACAAGCCCCATGAGGAGAGGCTGAGGAGTTGGGATTGCTTAGCCTGGAGAAGAGCAGGCTCAAGGGAGACCTTACTGCTCTCTACAGCTACCTGAAGGGTGGTTGTAGCCACATGAGGGTTGGTCTCTTCTCCCAGGCAACCAGCACCAGAACAAGAGGACACAGTCTCAAGCTGCACCAGGGCAAGGTTTAGGCTGGATGTTAGGATGAAGTTCTTCCCAGAAAGAGATTGGCCATTGGAATGTGCTGCCTAGGGAGGTGGTGGAGTCACCATCACTGGAGGTGTTTAGGAAGAGACTGGATGGGGTGCTAGGTGCCATGGTTTAGTTGATTAGATGGTGTTGGATGATAGGTTGGACTCGATGATCTCAAAAGCCTTTTCCAACCTGGTTACAGTATCACAGTATCACAGTATAACCAAGGTTGGAAGAGACCCCAAGGATCATCAAGTCCAACCCGTCCCAACAGACCTCACAACTAGACCATGGCACCAAGTGCCATGTCCAGTCTCCTCTTGAACACCTCCAGGGACGGCGACTCCACCACCTCCCCGGGCAGCCCATTCCAATGACGAATGACTCGCTCAGTGAAGAACTTCCTCCTCACCTCGAGTCTAAACCTCCCCTGGCACAGCTTGAGACTGTGTCCCCTTGTTCTGGTGCTGGTTGCCTGGGAGAAGAGACCAACCCCCTCCTGTCCACAACCACCCTTCAGGCAGTTGTAGAGGGCAATGAGGTCACCCCTGGTCCTTCTCTTCTCCAGGCTAAACAACCCCAGCTCCCTCAGCCTCTCCTCATAGGGCTTGTGCTCAAGGCCTCTCACCAGCCTTGTTGCCCTCCTCTGGACACGTTCAAGTGTCTCGATGTCCTTCTTAAACTGAGGGGCCCAGAACTGGACACAGTACTCAAGGTGTGGCCTAACCAATGCAGAGTACAGGGGCACAATGACCTCCCTGCTCCTGCTGGCCACACTATTCTTAATACAGGCCAGGATGCCATTGGCCCTCTTGGCCACCTGGGCACACTGCTGGCTCATGTTTAGGCGGCTGTCAATCAGCACCCCCAGGTCCCTCTCTGTTTGGCAGCTCTCCAGCCACTCTGACCCCAGCCTGTAGCACTGCATGGGGTTGCTGTGGCCAAAGTGCAGCACCCGGCACTTGGACTTGTTGAATGTCATCCCATTGGACTCCGCCCATCTGTCCAGTCGGTCGAGGTCCCTCTGCAGAGCCTTTCTACCCTCTAACTGACTAACATCTATTCCCAACTTGGTGTCATCTGCAAACTTGCTGATGACTGACTCAATTCCCTCATCCATATCATCAATGAAGATGTTAAAGAGGATGGGGCCCAGCACTGATCCCTGGGGGACACCACTGGTGACTGGCCGCCAGCTGGATGTGGCACCATTCACCACCACTCTCTGGGCTCGGCCCTCCAGCCAGTTCCTAACCCAGCGCAGAGTGTTACTGTCCAAACCATGAGCTGACAACTTAGCCAGCAGTTTACTGTGGGGGACGGTGTCAAAGGCCTTGCTGAAGTCCAGGTAGACCACATCCACAGGCCTCCCCACGTCCACCAGACGGGTCACCTGATCATAGAAGGAGATCAGGTTGGAGAGGCAGGACCTGCCCTTCCTAAATCCATGTTGGCTGGACCTGAGCCCTTGGCCATCCTGCAGGTGTGCAGTTATTGCCGCCAGGATAATCTGTTCCATCACTTTCCCTGGCACTGAGGTCAGGCTGACTGGCCTGTAGTTTCCGGGTTCCTCCATCCGTCCCTTCTTGTGGATGGGGACCACATTGGCCAGTTTCCAGTCATCTGGGACCTCTCCAGTGAGCCAGGACTGGAGGAAAATGATGGAGAGCGGCTTGGCCAGCTCATCTGCCAGCTCTCTCAGCACCCTAGGATGGATCCCATCCGGTCCCATGGACTTGTGGATGTCCAAGTGGCTCAGCAGGTCCCGAACTAATTCCTCATGGATTTCTGGGGTACTACACTGCTCCCCAACCCTACTACCCAGCTCAGGAGGCCACTCATCCTGGACTCCTACCTTGCTGTTAAACATCGAGGCAAAGAAGGCGTTCAGGACCTCAGCCTTTTCCTGATCTTCGGTCACCGTGTTCCCCTCCAGGTCCAGTAAGGAGTGGAGATTCTTCTTGCCCTTCTTTTTAGCATTGATATATTTGTAAAATTGCTTTTTATTTTCTTTCACAGAGGTGGCCAGTTTCAGTTCCAACTGGGCCTTTGCTTCTCTAATTTTATTCCCACATAATCTAACCACTTCCTTGAACATACCTCGAGAAGCCTTCCCCTCCTTCCAAAGGTGATACAGCCTCTTTTTTTCCCTTAGTTCCTCCAGGAGCTGCTTGCTCATCCAGGCCGGTCGCCTTCCCCGCCGGCTCATCTTTCAGCACATAGGAACCGCCAGTTCCTGTGCCTTTAATTCTGTTCTATTCTAATTCTGTTGTAATACAGGGAGTAGAAGTAAAACCCCATGGGTAATTTAACAGGACAACACAAAGAGAGAAGAAACAACAGTAATAACAATAATGTCAATGAAGTAATATATAAAGCAAGTGATGTATGACACAACTGCTCACCATCTTGGACCCTCACTGCCCCACCATACAACCTGGTCCAGCTCCCAGGTCCACTCCCCTGGCCAGCTCCCCAACAGCCCAACACCACACCCTTATATGCTGGGCATGATGTCATATGGTATCGAATGGATGTTTCAGTTCAGCCATCCCAGCTGTGGCCCCTCCCAGTTTCTTGTGGAAATCAGCCCTGTCCTAGCCAAACCCAGGACAGCATGTGCTCATACACTTGTTTTTATAATGCCACTTAAAAGCAAACTAAATCTAAAATGTTTCTTTATTGTTATCTAAGTAAAGCCTGCTACTCTGAAGTCATATTTCATTTAGAACTAAGATGTCTATTAGAAGTCACTGTTTTATTTATTAATTTTTTATGTAGTTTCCATTTGGTCACTTCAAAATCTTCAATCGATTGGCCTCCGCAGTTGTCCCTAAAGATAATGAAGAGCACATGTATCCACTTTACAGGTGGGAATTAAACACACAAAAGCTGTCAGAGATATTAGCTCTAGTCCTTTTCCAAACCCAAGTCACTGTTGTTCTGCACCAAACTCTCCCCAGGCTAGCAGAAAAGAAGAAAAAATCAGAAGCTCTGATTCAGTTTCTGCTCAGCAACACTGACCTGGCATTTTGGGAGCACTGCTTTGAATCTCCAATGCACTCATCATTTTCTCTGCAATATAGGAGCAGTAACACTTCCCAGCCACTCATAAGGATGCAAAAAGAACCCGAGAGAGTATGATGAAGAGCACAAGTAGCTTTTACAGTAGAACCCAATTAAACCTGTAACTGTGTTAAATTGATTCTTTTCCCTGTATTTTTATTTCTTTGCGCTGGATCATGGTGAAGAGAAGGCAAACTTGGTCTCCTCTGTTACACTGTACAGTGCTGCTGCAGCTCAGCTGGGATGGAGGTTTATCCTGCTCGCTCCCTGCTGGAGTCATGCAGAGCAGATGATATGCCAGGTGTTAACTTCAGTCAGACAAGGACAGAGCAAGGATAGAGCTTCTCAGTGAGAACAGAATTGTAGAGGTGTTTTTCATAGCAGTAGTTCACATGTTCATTGTTCGGACATCTTTGGGAGAATTTACATGAGAGTGAGGAGCATATTTCTGACATGAAACTTACCTGCCTATCTTCCAGATTTCAAGTTAGAATCATAGAATCATAGAATCAGTCAGGGTTGGAAGGGACCACAAGGATCATCTAGTTCCAACCCCTGCCATGGGCAGGGACACCCCACACTACATAAGGCTGGCCAGAGCCTCGTCCAGCCTGCTCTTAAAACACCTCCAGGGATGGGTCTTCAGCCATCTCCCTGGATAACCCATTCTATGGCTTCACCACTCTCATGGGGAAGAACTTCTTCCTCACATCTAGCCTGAATCTCCCCATTTCCAGCTTCATTCCGTTCCCCCTAGTCCTATCACTGCCTGATAGCCTGAGAAGTCCCTCAGTCCCTCCCCAGCCTTCCTGTAGGCCCCCTTCAGATACTGGAAGGCCACAATGAGGTCACTTTGGAGCCTTCTCTTCTCCAGACTGAACAGCCCCAACTCCTTCAGTCTGTCCTCATAGGAGAGGTGCTCCAGCCCTCTGATCATCCTCGTGGCCCTTCTCTGGACATGCTCCAGCACGTCCACATCCCTCCTGTAATAGGGGCTCCAGAACTGGAGGCAGTACTCCAGGTGGGGTCTCACCAGAGCTGAGTAGAGAGGGAAGAATCACCTCCCTTGACCTGCTGGCCACACTTCTCTCAATGCAGCCCAGGATCTGATTGGCTTTCCGGGCTGCAAGTGCACATTGAGAGCTCATGTTTAGCTTCTCATCCACCAGCACCCCCAAGTCTCTCTCCTCAGGGCTGCTCTCCAACCAGTCACTGCCCAGCCTGTATCTATTCTTGGGCATGAGGTGCTACAGCTTCTTAGGGAATTACCACCTGAATTGTCTGGAATCATAGAATCGTAGAATTGTTAGGGTTGAAAGGGACCTCAAGGATCAGCCAGTTCCAACCCCCCTGCCATGGTCAGGGACACCTCACACTAGAGCAGGTTGCTCATAGCTACAGCCAGCCTGGCCTTCAAAACCTCCAGAGATGAGGCTTCCACCACCTCCCTGGGCAACCTGTTCCAGTGTCTTACCACCTTCACGGGGAAGTTCTTCCTAACATCCAATCTGAGTCTACCCGTTTCTAGTTTTGTTCCATTCCCCCTAGTCCTATCATTACCTGACACCCTAAAGAGTGCCTCCCCAGCTTTCTTGTAGGCCCCTTCAGATACTGGAAGGCCATAATAAGGTCTCCTTGGAGCCTTCCCTTCTCCAGACTGAACAGCCCAAACTCCCTCAGTCTGTGCTCATAGGAGAGGTGCTCCAGCCCTCTGCTCATCCTCATGGCCCTTCTCTGGACACACTCCAGCATGTCCAGACCCTTCCCGTAATGGGGCTCCAGAAATGGATGCAGTACTCCAGGTGGGGTCTCACCAGAGCAGAGTAGAGGGGGGAATCATCTCCCTGGATCTGCTAGCTATGCTTCTCTTGAAATACCTAAACAGTTGCCTCTGAAAAGGAATGGTCTGACAGGCTGGACTTGATGATCTTTGAGCTCTCTTCCAACCTTATTGATTCTATGATTCTATGATTATGTATGGGAAATACAGCTGCAGACTGTTAAAAATTGTCAGCCCAGTTGTTTATTTTCCCTTCTTTTCAGAGCTTCAGAAGAAGAAATTGGCAGGTAGCCCTAATAACTGGCAAAGCTGTGATTTCTGCCAGTGATCATGTTATGGTAGTGCCACCAAAGTCATTGGCTTTCTATCAGTGCACATGGAGGCTTTAGGAGGCTTTAGAATAAACCAGGTTGGAAGAGACCTCCAAGATCATCATGTCCAACCTACCAACCAATCCAACCCACCTAAACAACTAAACCAGGGCACCAAGCACCATGTTGGCTGAAAATGACTAGTGCTCTTCCCTCTGTGTTGTCAAGATTCATGTAAGGTTTTTTTACCTGCTAACCAAAGACTAATCTTCATGATGCCACATAAATTATTGAAGGCACATAAATATGTCCCTTTAATGAGTAGCAATGCTGGATGTTAGAGGTTTTGATATGTTTATCAACTGTTTACTCTTTGTGGGTGTGTGAGCATTTCACACAGTACACTGCTATAATACAGTCTAGTCCTTTATGCTGAGATGTACACAAGAGTTATTCTAGAAAAATACAGTAAATATGATTTTTGGCAACTACTGTAAGGGGAAAATGTAAATGAGATTCAGCTTTTAATTAAGAGAGTCACTCCCTTTCATCTCTGTGCTAGACATGTAATTCTAGCTGGTCCTTCATTAGCACAGCTTTCATCAGTGTGAAGCTAAAGCTGTGTTTAAGAAATTACTTAAGACTTGAGTTCAGCCTGAATTTTGTTTGCAATGTGCAAATGTGTTGTGGTTTTCAAATTATGGGGTTTGCATACCACCCAAAAAAAAAAACAAAAGAAAAAGGTGTTTCTTCTCTTTTTTTTTTTCTTTCTTTCTATATTCTCTTTTGTTTTGGGGGGATGTGACAGTGCCCTGGGTGCCAGAGCCACTCTGAAACCATTAAAATAGACATGAGGTCTATCACACACACTCATGAATAAGGAGAAGGTTGAGAGCAAATACTATTATCAAAGGTACTAATGCATAATGTATTGTAAACAGTGTTTTGTACAATTAGTATAAAATCTAATGCAGTCTTTGAGCACTTAAAGGAAACAAGATGGATTGTGTCAGATTCAGTCTGTTCTGTGTCCTGGTTAGTGCATTCCGGCTGACAGCATAGGAAACCCATACCTCTTGAGCATATTTTGAAACATCTGTTAAGGGAAATAGATCTGGTGAATAGATTAGACTAGACTAGACTGGAATAGAATAGAATAGAATAGAATAGAATAGAATAGAATAGAATAGAATAGAATAGAATAGAATAGAACGGAATGGAATGGAATGGAATGGAATGGAATGGAATGGAATGGAATGGAATGGAATGGAATGGAATGGAATGGAATGGAATGGAATTGACGAGGTTGGAAGAGACCTTCGAGATCATCAAGTCCAACCTATCACCCAACACCATCTAATCAACTAAACCATGGCACCAAGTATGCCATCAAGTCTCCTCCCAAACACCTTCAGTGATGGTGACTCCACCAGCTCCCTGGGCAGCCTATTCCAATGGCAAATCACTCTCTCCATGAAGAACTTCTTCCTAAAATCCAGCCTAAACCTCCCCTGGTGCAGCTTGAGAATGTGTCCTCTCCTCTTCCTCTCAGAAGTGCCTACTATGTGAACAGAACCATTGTTGCCTAGGCAAGAAAGATCATGTTCAGCTTTGCTGTCATCAGTCACATTAAGGATTTATTTAGCACAGAATGTATGCAATTAATTGTGGGGGGCTATTCATCCAATGTTATCATAATTACTGAAACATGAATATTTCTCCCTTGTTTCTAATCTGAGAAATAATCCTTGAGCATCAACCTCATTTTCCTTAAATCCACATTTTAACAGCTTGCTACCTGTTAATGTTATAATTACTGCACCAGAGCTGCTGCTCTGCAAATGAGCTTCCATCAGAAGCCAGATGCTGAAGCTGTGTTTTACGTGAAGGAGACAGTGTCCTTGGGTCCACAGTTATCATTTTTGTTTCCCTTTATACTTTCATCTTTTCCCTGCATGTCAGACCGTGCCATACATCTGACACTGAATTTACCACATTAGATCCTAACATGTCTCTGGCCCCTGCTAGATTTAGGGTACCTTTCTTTATACTGCATGTTAAATCCATGTCTGGATACATGGCTTACTAGCCTTTTCCTGCTCTTTGCACCTGCTTAAAACCCTGCCACATACACATGGGCACCACCTGTTCAGGAGCCCTCAAGCAGGGCTCAGCACAAGCCACACCTTCCAGGGTCAGCACAGAAAGACAAGTCACACCTTTGCATTGTGATGGGAGTATACTTGAAGGGGTGAAAGGAAATACAGCTTGAAGTAATCTAACAGTTTCCTACAGCCACCAAGAAGGGACATTATTGTGTTTCTTTCCATCATCTTCCCCGGTTATCCTGGTCACGCAGTTCTGTTCAGTACTTTGGGCCAGCTCTTGTGTCTGTCAAGCCTCTCCTTGTAGTGCTTCATTCCCCTTGGCCTGATAGGAAACTCACTCAGCAAAGAGAAGGTAGATAGATCCAGTACAAGGAAAGAAGAGTTATAGGGTGTGTAGTATAGTGAATGGGAGGGAATGAGAGGAGAAATAGGAAGTGAGACACTAAACTTTAATCAGTGGTTTGGTTTGAGTATCCTTATTGTCAGGTGAACCTCACTACTGAGCTTCCATTTGACAAACTAACTGTTGATTGCTGCATTCAAGTGCCTAACATCTGTACAGATTGGTGCTGATTGCTAGCCAGGCCTATCCTACTCTGTAAGCGGGCAAATATTGGTGAGAGGTTGTTATAGTGCTGCTAGGATAACTGGTGGCACACAGACTTTACAGTGTTGTAATGTAGTCCTTGAAAAGGCCAGCATTTTATAATCCCAAAGCACCCTGTCTGAGTGTCTCAGTCCAGAGAGGGAAAGAGACTCAGTTCTCTTGACTATTCCCATATTATGACATTAGAAGCACCAATGAGGCCAAAATATCGACAGCCCTCAAGGCTATTTATTAACAGAATAAAGTGGATGGAACAGAAGAAGGGAGAGAGAGAGGGGAAAAAACAGAGGGAGAAGAGGGAGAAGAGGGAGAAGAGGGAGAGAGGGAGAAGAGGGAGAGAGAAGAGGAAAGGAATTATATTACCACACCCCACACCCCCAAGATGGTTTGGGTCTGTGGAGGAAGGGTGCTGCTACTTTGGCTTGGAGGAGATGTCATCCTTGTTGGCTGTGTTGTCCTTCACTGGAGGAGGGAATGAAGAGATCCCAGAGTCCAAGTCCTTCTCCCAGCAGCCTCTTCAGCTCCATGAGTTGCAGCAGGCAGAACTTAGGACACGGAGAGAGGGTTCCTCCTGGTCTGCTGCCTCCAGGCTACATGGTGATGTCTTTTCTCCTGTGTCTGTCCTTATCTCTCCTTGTATTTTCTTCTCCATTTTTCTTCTCCTCAGGTCTTGTGTACAGTTTTTTTAGCTACAGTTTTTTTAGGTATGTGGCCAGGTGGTGAATCCATTGTCCTTTTCACCATCTTCCCTTTCTGGGGTAGCTGATGGGTAGAGATGATCTTGTCTATGCACATTCCAGAGTCCTTATCCAGTGGTGGTTTCTCACCTACCCCTCCCTTGGCAGCTATTGTCTGGGGGAGGAGCAAAGGTGATTTTATCTTTGTTGATTCACATCAAGAGAGACAAGATTTAATTTCTTACACCAAGCTCTTGATATCCATAGTAAAGTAAATCATTAGTAAAGTAAAGCATTTCTCTTTTCTTGTCTTTCTACTTGTTCCCTGCTGGCTGAATAATTGCTGCTCCTCTTCACTCAGCTGGTGCCCTGTCAGGTGAGGAACCTAAAGCGGCAAGTACAGTGATCACTAAGTGGCTTTGTAACAGTATGAGTGCCACTCATCAGCCATTTGCTAATTACTGCCCAAACATCTATTCTGCTGTGAGGAGAGGCTGAGGGAGCTGGGGTTGCTTAGCCTGGAGAAGAGGAGACTCAGGGGTGACCTTATTGCTCTCTACAACTACCTGAAGGGAGGTTGTAGACAGGCAGAGGTTGGTTGCTTCTCCCAGGCAGCCAGCACCAGAACAAGAGGACACAGTCTCAGGCTGCACCAGGGGAAGTTTAGGCTGGCTGTTAGGAAGAAGTTCTACACGGAGAGAGTGATTGCCCATTGGAATGGACTGCCCGGGGAGGTGGTGGAGTCACCATCATTGGAGGTGTTCAGGAGGAGACTTGATGGGGTGCTTGTGCCATGGTTTAGTTGATTAGGTGGGTTGGATTGGTTGGTAGGTTGGACACAATGATCTTGAAGGTCTCTTCCAACCTGGTCTATTCTATTCTATTCTATTCTATTCTATTCTATTCTATTCTATTCTATTCTATTCTATTCTATTCTATTCTACTCTGCCTTTGCTATTTGGATGTAGAGGATCTTATACCACCACCATGCTAAAAGAAGACACATGTATCTGCAGACCAAGTAGGCCAAATCTGAGGCCCCTGACCTGCTTTTGGTATGCCATGTCCTCACATATGCTGACCTGCTATTCAAAGCTGTGTTTGAAATTCTGCCTCTTTGATCTCAATAACTAATCCAGGGGAGGTTGCTAACCTCAGATTTTCTTTTTGTGTGCAAATCAAGCATTCTGAACAGTTTAGCAATACATTGTTAAGATGTCTTTAGAATCTGCTTTACTGTTATTAAAACAAAAAATAAGTTATCCTTCATTACTGATCCTCTTCAGAAGACTTTCTCCGTATGGTACAAAATAAGAACATTTATGATGGGGGGTAAAAAATGGCATATATCATGGTGGTAGTCTGTTATCAACCATTCAGGCAGGATGAAGAGACAGATAAAAAATTTAGGCATCTGGAAGAAGTCTCACCCCACCTGGGGTACTGTGTCCAGTTCTGGAGCCCCTAGTACAGGAAGGATTTGGAGGTGCTGGAACCTGTCCAGAGAAGGGCCATGAGAAGGATCAGAGGGCTGGAGCACCTCTCCTGTGAGGACAGACTGAGGGAGGTTGGGCTGTTCAGTCTGGAGAAGGAGACCTAATTGTGGCCTTCCAGTATCTGAAAGGGGCCTACAAAAAGCTGGGGAGAGACTCTTTAGGGTGTCAGGTAATGATAGGACTAGGGGGAATGGAACAAAACTAGAAATGGGAAGATTCAGATTGGATGTTAGGAAGAAGTTCTTCCCCATGAGGGTGGTGAGACACTGGAACAGGTTGCCCAGGGAGGTGGTAGAAGCCTCATGCCTGGAGGTTTTTATGACCAGGCTGGATGTGGGTCTGAGCAACCTGATGGAGTGCGAGATGTCCCTATCCATGGCAGGGGCATTGGAACTAGGTGATCCCTGAGGTCCCTTCCAACCCTAACAATTCTATGATTCTATGATCTCATGTTCCCATGGGGAACTTCCACTTCTCTGATATCTGCAGAAATACAATACAGCAGAGTGGCAATCCTGAAATTTCACAGAGTGTGTGGAGGATAACTTCTTGATGCAGCTGGTGACAAAAACAGCTAGGGTAGGTACACTGATGTACCTGCTGTTTATGAACAGAGAAGGACTTGTGAGGGGATTTTAATGCTTAGGGGATGTCTTGGGCACAGCAAGCATGAAATGGTAGAGTTCTCTGTTGCTGGAGTAGTTAAGAGGTGCACCAACAGAACTGCAACCTTGAACTTCCAGCAGGCAGAGTTTGGCCTGTTGCAGAGTCTGTTTGACAGGCTCCCTTGGGAAGCAGTCCTGAAGGGCCAAGGAGGCCAGGAAGGCTGGCATTCTTCAAGAAGGAAGTCTTAAAGGCACAGGAACAGGCTGTGCCCAAGTGCCAAAAGATGAGCCAGTGAGGAAGAAGGCTGGTCTGGATAAATAGAGCAACTTGGTGGGGAAAGGAGAGTTTATGGTCTTTGGAAGAAGGAGCAGACCACAAAGTTATTCTGAGGTTGTGCATGGAGAAAATGAGAAGAGCCTCCACTTGTTCCAGGGGAAGTTTAGACTGGATATTAAAAGAGACTTCTTCACTGAAAGGGTAATCAAACACTGGAATTGGCTTCTCATGCAGAAGGTTGAATCCCCATCCCTGGAGGTGATTAAAACACATGTAGATGTGGTGCTAGCTTAGCAACAGACTTGGTAAGGTAAAATAATGGTTGACTCAATGATCTTAAAGGTTTTTTTCCAACCAAAATGATTCTCTGACGCAGTAAGAGAATCAGATCAGGTTGGAGAGGCAGGACCTGCCCTTCCTAAATCCATGTTGGCTGGACCTGAGCCCTTGGCCATCCTTCAGGTGTGCAGTTATTGCCTCCAGGATAATCTGTTCCATCACTTTCCCTGGCACTGAGGTCAGGCTGACAGGCCTGGAGTTTCCGGGTTCCTCCATCCGTCCCTTCTTGTGGATGGGGACCACATTGGCCAGTTTCCAGTCATCTGGGACCTCTCCAGTGAGCCAGGACTGGAGGAAAATGATGGAGAGCGGCTTGGCCAGCTCATCTGGCAGCTCTCTCGAGGTTTAGACTCGAGGTGAGGAAAAGTTCTTCACTGAGCGAGTCATTCGTCATTGGAATGGGCTGCCCAGGGAGGTGGTGGAGTCGCCGTCCCTGGAGGTGTTCAAGGGGAGATTGGACATGGCACTTGGTGCCATGGTCTAGTTGTGAGGTCTGTTGGGACAGGTTGGACTTGATGATCCTTGGGGTCTCTTCCAACCTTGGTTATACTGTGATACTGTGACTATAAAGGACTAATTAACTGCTGCTTCAGCTACACAACACCACAGGAGAAGGACTCTAGTCCAGTGACACAGCTGTTGGATTGCTTTACTTCTCTGGGTTTGGGGCTATTTCTGTTCCATTGACACAGGTGACTTGGATCACTTCTGGCACCATGTTCATCATTCAGCTATTAAAATTAGCCAAGACAAGCCAACATTCACACCTTCCTTTCTTCTCTGTTAATGATGGACAATGTTACTTGTAATTCTATTGGTTCTATTCTATTCTAATTCTATTCTAATTCTATTGGTTATAATAAAAATATATCACTTTACTACCTTTAAGAGATACAAAATACACTGTTAGACATTCCTTAAAGAAATATACCTTTAGGATATTGTAAGGTAAATGAGAAAGAGGGAGGTGAGGAGAGAATGTGGCCTTGGGGGATGGAATAAGGTGGCAACTTCTAGCTGAGCTTTTACCTAGGAAAACTAAAATGTGCTTAAGCAATAGGCATGCTTCCTTGCTTAAAAGAAAAAGAAGATCCATTTTGTTGATTGGGGAGCTCCTCCATCTCTTTCCAAACTCTTTTTTCCCAATTGCAGCCAAATCTTCACCACTCTGTGCCTATGGGAGCAGTTAATCTTCATTTGTCTGCCTATTTGGGTTACAAATTCTCTCAACAGCTATCTGTTGTTGAGAGAACTATCAGTAACTATCTGTTACTGAACATTTATGCCATTTCCCCCCAAACAGGACTCCTGATTCAAGAAGGGCCTCTTAGCAAGACTGCTTTTTAAATAACAAATAGGGCTTATAAGCATCAGTCTTATGGAGGATGAATGTGAAGGCTGGTGGAATTTCAACAGACTCATCTCAGCTGTATTGAAAATGTAGAGAATTTGAATGCTCAGGTACACATCTGAAAAAATATAATTGAGGGATTGCTTTCCTTTATGTGAACAGAATAGAAGAGTAGAGTAGAGTAGAGTAGAGTAGAGTAGAGTAGAGTAGAATAGAATAGAATAGAATAGAATAGAATAGAATAGAATAGAATAGAATAGAATAGAATAGAATAGAATAGAATAGACCAGGTTGGAAGAGACCTTCAAGATCATCGTGTCCAACCTGTCATCCAACACCACCTAAACAACTAAACCATGGCACCAAGCACCCCAGCAAGTCTCCTCCTGAGCACCTCCAGTGATGGTGACTCCACCACCTCCTTGGGCAGCCCATTCCAATGGCAAAACACTCTCTCTGTGTAGAACTTCTTCTTCTGCTACTCTCTCTAAAGGTTAAGAGTGTTTAAAGTCACTTATGCTCCTGAATTCTGATATTTTTTTCTAAACTGTTTATAATGTGTTTGCCAAATGCTTTTGTGACTGAGACTAAAGAGATCCCAAAGGTATAATATAAAACACTCTGACTGACTTGAAGCCAAAGGAAAAAAAAAAAGAGTAGGTTGAATTTACCATCAAGATTTGACCTTTCTGTAATCCTTTCTGTAATTTTATGGGACTGTGAAGGTCTTCTGTCACAGAAAGAGGGTTTTTTATTAATTCTGTCTGTAATACACTCCACACTCCAGGGTGCAAGTCCATCTCCAAGTATACTGCAGCTCAAATAATAACCTGTATTTCTATGTGCCCAACGTGCAGGTTACCTTCTTGACAAACAGAAAGTTATTCAGCAGTAGAGTGGGTTGTGTATGTGTGTAAGTGCAAACAACATTCCTGAGACCCCTCCGTTGCCTGTTCCCTCTCCTTCACCTTCCCTGCTTCTTATTTTCTTTAAGTTATCTGAGGGTGCAATATGTCTTTCTAAGGAGTGGTGGTGAGGTTATCTGAGGCCAAGGGCTTTATATATGAAAAGACAGGGCAGCTGATCCCATTGTCTGTTCATGTTAATTAGCTGTAATCAGCCATTAAACTCACTTTAAAAAAATATATATAAATTATTCCTCCCTCACACTTTCTGTCTGAAAACAGGAGGGGGTTGAAAGGTAGAGGAGAATTGCTCCGAATTAATTTTCATTACCTTCTTAATTGCCTATACTTTTGAAGTAATATTTTAACAGCTAGCATTTGGTTGTCCTGTGCAATAAAAGCCACATGAGTCCACAACACAGTAGGGCGCCATATATCACAGTATCACAGTATCACAGTATCAACAAGGTTGGAAGAGGCCTCAAAGATCATCGAGTCCAACCTGGCACCACAGACCTCATGACTAGACCATGGCACCAAGTGCCACGTCCAGTCCCCTCTTGAATACCTCCAGGGACGGTTACTCAACCACCTCCCTGGGGAGCACATTCCAATGACGAATCTCTCTCTAAGTGAAGAATTTCCTCCTCACCTCAAGCCTAAACTTCCCCTGGTGCAGCTTGAGACTGTGTCCTCTTGTTCTGGTGCTGGCTGCCTGGGAGAAGAGGCAAACCCCTTCCTGGCTACAACCACCTTTCAGGTAGTTGTAGAGAGCAATGTGGTCGCCCCTGAGTCTCCTCTTCTCCAGGCTAAACAACCCCAGCTCCCTCAGCCTCTCCTCATAGGGCTTGTGCTCAAGGCCTCTCTCCAGCCTTGTTGCCCTTCTCTGGACACGTTCAAGTGTCTCGATGTCCTTCTTAAACTAAGGGCCCCAGAACTGGACACAGGACTCAAGGTGTGGCCTAACCAGTGCAGAGTACAGGGGCACAATGACTTCCCTGCTCCTGCTGGCCACACTATTCCTAATGCAGGCCAGGATGCCATTGGCCTTCTTGGCCACCTGGGCACACTGCTGCCTCATGTTTAGACGGCTGTCAATCAGCACCCCCAGGTCCCTCTCTGTTTGGCAACTCTATATGAACATATCATAGCTATGCCTACGCATTTCCTCCTGTAGAAGTGAAAGGGACTGATCTACTGTCTCCCTCCACTGTTTGTGGATCCACAGGGAGTAGGCTTCTGTGTGGTGGAGCAAATTGGTTGGCCAGACTACTTTCTTTGCATATAAGATTTGGCTTTAAATCCAAGTATAGGCAGTTTCTGCTCCCATGTTGAGAGCTGGATTAGAGTGAGGTCCCAGTGACCCAAGGTAAAAGATATTGCCACTAGTGTTTTGGGAATAAGATTTATTCCTAGGTAAAGAAAGCAGAGCTATACTAAGGTTGCTTATTAAATCCTTGCAAAATATTCTTTTCCAAGGGAAGCCTCAGGGTGTCTCACACCTTGTCTAACCTCCATGGGCCCTCTAGATATGAATGCTTAAGCTTTTAGCAGGTCTAAGACTATTAAAATTCATCAGTCTGCATTGTGTGAGCAAACAATGTATATGTGTTGTAAGGTTATCTTTATTCTTTCTCTGGGGAAGTTTTCATATATCTCAGGGTTCAGAACTATGGGCTGTACTGGATTAAACTACAGCAGTAAGGACATTACCGCTTCCAGGTGGCCATATACTGATCCATGAGAGACCAGCAAGTATGTTGTGGAGAGGCAGAAGATAGTGCTGCTCTCTTCAGCATCCTGCTGAGCGCTGGTAAAACCCTGCAGCTAATTCCAACAGACTGAAGGTAGGTTAAACTAATGCAACAATCTTGTGAACTTCAGCGTCCAGAGAGCCATTGCTTTCTTTTACTTTGTTGCTTCTGCTGTCCTTGCTGTGGAGACAGTAATTGCTAAGAGGGTGGATGTCAAGAATGTAATATCTTAAGCTTCAGCACTTTAATCCCACAGAAGTCTGTGAGAACACTGCAGGAGATCAGATCCACAGTTTAGAAACACTGGTAGACTTGTTTTTTCTGCTCATAAGACCATGACCAAATATTTGTGTTCCTTTTGGATGTGTTTGTTGTTGTCTTCATTTTAACATTGGATATAGAACTTACTGTGCAATTCTTTATGATGCCTTTCTCTTAAAACCCATTCAATGCATTTGCTATGAATACAAATGTGCAATGCAGAAAATATATCCTGTAGTAGAGGACAAAACCTATCTATCATTATTTATTCACTCAGCAAAGCTATAAAAATCATTTACTATGTAATAGACCAAAGTTATTCCTTTTGTTCCACCATTTATTTTAACTGAGTTACACTAGGGGCAAACGTGAACCAATAAATCTGTGTAATGGTGCTTCACCTGCTAAGCTGTAACAGAGTTTTGAAGTTATTCAGATGTGTTTCAGCTGATGATACAGGACTTAGCTGTCCTCTTTCACTGTGATCCTTTCACAACTGTCAGGTCACGCTTTGTTTAGTTTCACAGAACAAAGCAACAAAGAGTTTTACTTTACTGGTTCCATTGTGGCTATATATCTTTTTATGGTTACAAGATAAAATAAACCATGAAACTACAGGAACAGTTGTACCAAAGATTATATCAGAAACAGAGAGGAGCCAAACCTTGAGTTAAGACATCCTCCTGCATTCAAATGCACTTACAGCTGCTATCAAACTTGGAGAAGAAGCTGTGTAGCACAGCTGTTGTCCAAAGAAATATTATTTCAGCACTGTGTGTTATCCTGGAATATCCCATGTAACTAAACTGAAAAGGGACTAGGACATGATGGAAAGAGTTTAGAAAGAAGGGTTGATGAGTATGCAAGCATTAACATAACAGAGACTGAGAAAAAGCTTGTGATACCACATTGTTTTGCCTCTGTTTACTGGAAAAGTGAGAAAGGGAATCTATGTCAATGTGCCTGCAAATCCTGGCTGCAGTACATCTCATTCTTTTAGAGTCAGCTGAACACCAGCAGTGTGCATGTAAGATGCTGTGATTGTTTTTCCTCAGCTCCTTGCTGGGAAGTAGAGATTTCTAATTTTATCTTCACCCCAAGAAGGAAATCAAGATTATCTTCTTTTACCCCCCTTAGAAAATTCTGCCATAGACTCTATTCTTGGCATTCATCTTTTTTGTCTGAATTCTCACCTATGACAGTAAGCACTCCATGGAGCTGGAGTGGCACGGAGAGTAGTTATTAAACCACACACTCTCAATAAAAAACACACACAAAAAAAACCAAACCAAACCAACTAACCAACCAAAACCCAACCCAAAAAAAAACCCAAACAAAAACCCCCAACAACAAACAATCAAATAACCCAAACAAACAAATGACAACAAAAAAGCCAACCCCAACTAATTAAACCGCCCCTCAGTAAGAAAGGAAGACAAAATTCTATGGGAAATTCTCCCTCTGGTAGGTTTTCCAGTATTTCTTTGAAAGACAAGGGTGATGGATAGTCTGTCTGGTACCTAGTGAAATATCTGGGTCCAGTTCTGGGGCCCTCAATTTAAGAAGGACATTGAGATACTTGAACATGTCCAGAGAAGGGCAACAAGGGTAGGGAGAGGCCTTGAGCACAAGCCCTATGAGGAGTGGCTGAAGGAACTGGGATTGTTTAGCCTGGAGAAGAGGAGGCTCAGGGGAGACCTTAGTGCTCTCTACAGCCACCTCAAGGGAGGTTGTAGCCATGAGGGGGTTGGTCTCTTCTCCCAGGCAACCAGCACCAGAACAAGAGGACACAGTCTCATGCTGCACCAGGGTAAATTTAGGCTCGAGGTGAGGAGAAAGTTCTTCACAGAGAGAGTCGTTGGCCATTGGAATGTGCTGCCCAGGGAGGTGGTGGAGTCACCATCCCTGGAGGTGTTCAAGAGGGGATTGGACGTGGCACTTGGTGCCATGGTTTAGTAGTCATGAGGTGTTGGGTGACTGATTGGACTTGATGATCCTTGAGGTCTTTTCCAACCTTGTTGATTCTATGATTCTATTATTCTATTCTATGACCTAACAACTTTTTTAGGCACACACTTATAATTTTGTTACTCTGTGTAGGTCACTTAGCTTAATAAGTGAGAAGGTTGCATTTTTGCATTTTTAATGGTTTTTTTTCACAGCATATTTTATTCAGAGATGAAGTTGCCTTCAGAGATGAGTCTTCCCACTCAACTTTTGTGAAAATTATATGTGAATAAAGTTAAACTGAACTCTCTGACCTAATACAGATGATAGTGTTGTTATGTGGACACCAAGCCAAACAGACAGATCCCCCTGTACTTGCTAGTCCTCCATGATACTGTAAACTTTACAAACCATTGGACCTCACGACCTATTAGGCCCTCCTTTCATGTACATGAAATTACAATGGGCTATCGAATCAAAGCCCAAATAGTTTGAAAATGAGAATCACAGAATTAACCAGGCTGGAAAAGACCTTCAAGATCATCAAGTCCAACCTATCACCCAACACCATAGGATAGGATAGGATAGGATAGGATAGGATAGGATAGGATAGGATAGGATAGGATAGGATAGGATAGGATAGGATAGGATAGGATAGGATAGGATAGGATAGGATAGGATAGGATAGACCAGGTTGGAAGAGACCTCCAAGATCATCGCGTCCAACCTATCAACCAATCCAACCCACCTAAACAACTAAACCATGGCACCAAGCACCCCATCAAGTCTCCTCCTGAACACCTCCAATGATGGTGACTCCACCCCCTCCACAGGCAGCCCATTCCAATGAGCAATCACTCTCTCTGTATAGAACTTCTTCCTAACCGTCAGCCTAAACCTCCCCTGGCACAGCCTGAGACTGTGTCCTCTTGTTCTGGTGCTGTCTGCCTGGGAGAAGAGACCAAGCTCTGCCTGTCTACAACCTCCCTTCAGGTAGTTGTAGAGAGCAAGAAGGTCACCCCTGAGTTTCCTCTTCTCCAGTCTAAGCAACCCCAGCTCCCTCAGCCTTTCTTCATAGGACTTCATTCTGTAGGCAGTTCTAAGAGTGCCTTCTGCTTCTTTCTTCTGGGGCCTCACTGACTGTGTCTCTGAACTTCCAGTAACACAACTTTCTCAGACACTTCATTGCAGGTCTTTGTTCTCCCACATGATTAAGGGTCAAGCTTTACACTTTCAGTAACTGTCAAGTAAAAAGGGCAATGTTCAGTCAGAAGTTTTATAAAACTAGCAGCATAGTAAAGTTTAACTGTTCAATGAATTAGAATAATGGGAACAATCATAAAGCCTTCAATGCAAGAGTGTTTTTTTAGAGTGTAGACACCTGCCACAATGGGTCCTCCCATTTAATGACTGCAGTGCTTTGGCTCTTTCTCATTAAAAGATAATAATTTTTGAAAATAACAGCAGCTCTCTAGTTGAAGGCTGTGAGTCCATGGAGAAATTGCATTCAGAGAAAGAATCTTCACTAGATAACACACTCCCATCTCATTTTGGTTCATCTCATTTGACGTTCACTTTGAGATTTTATTGGGATGAAATGAAAGAAGAAGGTAAAGTGCATTCAGAAATGTGTTGTTGTGTTTCTGCAACAGATGCTTATGCATTGCTGTAGAATCTGGTTAGAGACCTAGATTGTGTCATAGAATCATAGAATCAACCAGGCTGGAAAAGACCTCAGAGATCATCAAGTCCAACCTATTACCTAATACCCAACACCACTGAATCAACTAAGCCATGGCACTAAGTGCCTCACCCAGTCTTATTTTGAGCACCTCCAGGGATGGTGACTCCACCACCTCCCTGGGGAGCCCATGCCACTGGTCAATTACTCTTTCTGTGAAGAACTTTCTCCTCACCTTGAGCCTAAACTTCCCTTGGTGCAGCTGGAGACTGTGTCCTCTTGTTTTGTCAGCTAGCTCTGGCCAATGAATTAAGGTTTGTCAGCCTCTTATTTTTCTCTGAATGTTGTCCATATAGAAAAGTTTGCTTCCATGCATATCCCTCTATTTTACACAACAGAATGAACAATGGCAAAAATACTTCAAGAATGGACTATGCTACAGATCATACTGATGACTTAACCACTTTGAGCAGTGGTGACACTACACTGACTGCACATCAGTTTTGTCTTCTTCCCTGTGCTTTTCTAGAATGGGAATTAAAACTGGTTTTTAAAGAGCATGGTAGGCATGCCTAAAGGACAAACTGCCTATTTGAGAGAGAGTGGAAAGAAAAAAGGCAGAAATAAAATACTTCAAAATAATAAAGCATATTTTAAGAGTTTAATCACAGCAGAAGTATCACAGGTGGCTTATAATCAAAAAGAGTTTAGACCAGCACACCATTAATCAGTGTGAAAGGTGACAGCAAGAAAACGTCCAAAGAAAGAGATAAACTTAAGATCAAATACATCATTAGTCTTCTCATTTCTTGTGAGAGTCTCAAAGGCAATATTTTCTTCAAGAATTACTGGGAAGATGTTATGGAACATGCAGTCTTATTAACCTTATTCCAAGCTTTTTCTTTTTCATGTCAAAATCTGATAGCACAGTGTCAGAAGCATCTACCACAGGCTCAACCCCTGCATTTCATGACTCCTGGGCATCCAGATTTCTGCAATTCTATTTCTTATCAATATCACCAGCAGAGACAAAATTCTTAGACAGCATACAGTTGTAACTCTGCTTCCCAAACTTCATTCATGCACTTAGTAAATCTTCTTGAGAACCATGCTCATGATCTGTTTAGAGTCTGAATAAAGAATGTTGTGAGGAGGCATTACAGATGATGAAGAAGTAGGAAGTAACTACATATACACATACATATACAGAGATATATATTCACAGATATAGATATATTGATATGCATATACATGGATATAGATATAGATAGAGATGAAAGAGAGATAGAGATGATAGAGATAGAGATGATAATGATGACAGCAATGGAGAGATAGAGATAGATAGACATATAGAGATAGATAGAGATACAGATACATATGTTGAATCCTTAGATCAACCTCTGAATTTTCCCTAATTTTCCTCTGATGTAGGTTTTCTATTCAGTGTCTTCCAGTTCTCTTTTATTGGTACATTTGTGGGTGCATCATTGGCAAGCAGCTATAGATGGAAATCTATAATCATATGAATACTCAGGAAGCAACTAAAGGCTAGAGCAGCTGTACAGTCTAGCTGAGATCAGGAATGTTTAATGAAATGATACAAGGTACAATTACCCTAGCCTATTTTGAAGAAAAACACAGCAAATTTGCAGATGACACCAAGTTGGGAGCAGATGTTGATTAGTTAGAGGGCAGAAGGGCTCTGCAAAGGCACCTCGACCGGCTGGACAGATGGGCAGAGTCCAACAGGATGGCATTCAACAAGTCCAAGTGCCGGGTGCTGCACTTTGGCCACAACAACCCCATGCAGAGCTACAGGCTGGGGTCAGAGTGGCTGGAGAGCTGCCAAGCAGAGAGGGACCTGGGGGTGCTGATCGACAGCCGCCTAAACATGAGGCAGCAGTGTGCCCAGGTGGCCAAGAGGCCAACCACATCCTGGCCTGCATTAGGAATAGTGTGGCCAGCAGGAGCAGGGAGGTCATTGTGCCCCTGTACACTGCATTGGTTAGGCCCCACCTTGAGTCCTGTGTCCAGTTCTGGGGCCCTCAGTTTAGGAAGGACATAAAGACACTTGAACATGTCCAGAGAAGGGCAACAAGGCTGGGGAGAGGCCTTGAGCACAAGCCCTATGAGGAGAGGCTGAGGGAGCTGGGATTGTTTAGCCTGGAGAAGAGGAGGCTCAGGGGAGACCTCATTGCCCTCTACAACTACCTGAAAGGTGGTTGTAGCCAGGAAGGGATTGGCCTGTTCTCCCTAGCAACCAGCACCAGAACAAGGGGACATAGTCAAACTGCACCAGGGGAAGTTTAGGCTCAAAGTGAGGAGAAAGTTCATCATGGAAAGAGTCATTCTTCATTGGAATGTGCTGCCCAGGGAGGTGGTGGTGACCTGGAGGTGTTCAAGAGGGGATTGGACGTGGCACTTGGTGCCATGGTCTAGTCATGAGGTCTGTGGTGACAGGTTGGACTTGATGATCTTTGAGGCCTCTTCCAACCTTGGTGATACTGTGAAAAGCAGAAGCAGCAGCAGAAGCCAGAGATAAAATTATTCCCCCCCTACACCTCAAGCCTGCAACCAGCCCAGTGGAAAAGTCCAACACCCCAAAACCCGAAACCAGAAGCAGCAACTGGAACAGGAAGCCTCTGAGGTTGCAATCTGAATGGCAAGTCCCGTGATCACAGATTCACAGTATCTCCGTATCACAGTATCACCAAGGTTGGAAGAGACCTCAAAGATCTTCGAGTCCAACCTGTCACCACAGACCTCATGACTAGACCATGGCACCAAGTGTCATGTCCAATCCCCTCTTGAACCCCTCCAGGGATGGTGACTCCACCACCTCCCTGGGCAGCACATTCTAATGGCTAACAACTCTCTCTGTGAAGAACTTTCTCCTCACTTCCAGAGTCAGCTTCCCCTGGCGCAGCTTGAGACCGATACTTTGCTCCAGACAGCATCTTCATTTTGAAGCTGGTATGATGTCAGCTTGGTTTTGAATACACATCAGCAGATTTAGTTTGCTAAACCCACAACACCATCCAGACTAAGACAAAGGGCACAGCATTAAAAGGCAGGCATTCCATAAGGAACAGAAAGGAGGATTTACAAGAAGGGCAGTTCAAGGTTCATTTTAAAGACACAAATATGTGCTGTAGGGAGCTGCCTGTCCCGGTTTGACATAGATGAATCACTGCAAGCTCTGGAGGCATCTTCAGACACCTAATCCTGGATAGTCAGTTCAGTAGAATTAAGACCTAGTTATTAAGTTTAATCACCAATGTTTATAGAGCATATAATGTAGATATCTGATATACCACTAGTGACATAACAAGTGAGAACTTGATTTCTCAAGGCTCGTTTTGTAATTAGTTCATATTTTATACTGGCTGGTTTTTTTACTGTAAAGTCTTCATATCAGCTGCAAAAATCTATAAGGTAATTTTCACAGATAAATTATCAGAGAGTGCAGAAATTCTGCATTGCTAATTAGCTGTAAGAAATGTATTTGTGAATATGCATATAATTTCATATGAAGTTGCTTGCAAATATATTAAAGGAGTTTATACCATTAAGTATATAATCATGTTTTGGAGAGCATACAGTTATTCTTACTGTGTCCTTATGTCTCTTTTTCTCTAAATGTGTGTTAATGCATTATGCACATGTGGAATAAATTGTTTATTCATATCAGGATACTCCCTCAAGCCTCCTCCTAAGAGTACATTGCAAAGGGCAGCAAAGCTGGGGAGGGATCTGGGCACAAGCCCTATGAGGAGAGGCTGAGGGAGATAGGGTTGCTTATCCTGGAGAAGAGGAGGCTCAGGGAGACCTTATTGCTCTTTACAACTACCTGAAGGGTGGTTGTAGCCAGGTCTCTTCTCCCAGGCAACCAGCACCAGAACAAAAGGACACAGACTCAAGCTGCACCAGTGGAGGTTTAGGCTGGATGTTAGGAAGAAATTCTTTACAGAAATAGAGACTGGCCATTGGAATGGGCTGCCCAGGGAGGTGGTGGAGTCACCATCACTGAAAGTGTTTAAGAAGAGACTGGATGAGGCACTTGAAGCCATGGTTTAGTTGATTGGATGGTGTTGGGTGATAGATTGGACTTGATGATCTCAAAGGTCTTTTCCAACCTGGTTAATTCTGTATTCTGTATTCTGAGCAGAATGCATCAGGATACTTCTGAGAGCAGTAAGCAAAAGGATTTCACCAAAATCAGATTAAATACTCATAGATTTGATGCCTTGGTTCTTCTTTGGTCTGTTGGCTTGCTCAGCTCTTCCTCCCACCCATTCTGGATGTGGCAGCAGGGAGGGGCACTGAGTCATCTCAGGGTCTCCTGCATCACCCAGTGCGCAGATGCCTCATCAAAGGGGAGTCTTGGGCATCTTGTCTGCTCTGGTGCTTCTGGCATTGACCAGGCCAGGAGAGAAAAGAAAAATTCTCTCCTTGCAGCTTCTTATGGCTAAAAAGGCTTTGCTCATCCTCACAGGGAACTTTATTGTTGTAAAATAATCCAGCTCAGACATGTGAAAGTGTCCAGATTTCCTTCTCTCACCTTTGTGCTGCAGTGCCGATGTACAGTATGGACACCACATGGACTGTGCCCATCATTCTGTGCTTAATTTGCAGAGGGAGAGGGGTAGAGCAGGGCAGAAGAGTAGCCTGTTATGAAGTGGAGTCCAAAAAATCCCCTTGGTCTTGACCTCCAGGATGAATGTAATTATGTAGTTTATTTACTCTGAGTTAATAGACTTAATATTCATTGTATTTGATTAATGAAGGTTTTGCTGTTCCTCTGCTGAAGGAAAGGGCAGGTGCCTTTCTGGTCCACGTCGCTTAAACAAACATGAAATCAAGTCTCAAATCTTACTCAAGGACATACTGCCTCAAGAGGACAATACACAGCCTTCAGTCTGAAATCAGCTGTCAGAAATAGAAAGTACTACGTTTTCTAATCATAGGTGAGAGAGTAGCTGTCCTTGAGCATCTAACATTCTGTACCATTGAACACTGCCCAGTGTTCAGAGCCAGTGGGAAGAAGCAACTGCCCTGGAACCCCAAGGTTGCTTCAGCCTTTATATTTGTCATGTTCATCAGCATAATATCCCCACATCCCCTGATTCAGTTTCCCTTTCAGATGCCCAGTACCCACAGCAGATGCTGTCTAACCTGAACGACAGCTACCGTCTCATATTTACTTTGATGTGCAGACACTGCATGTAATTTACTGCCATTTACAGCAACTCAGGTTCTGAATACCAAGCATGTAAATCTATTAGTCTATTCCTCCCTTCATCTGCTCTCTTTACTTTTCATACACAGAAAGCATATCTCAAAAGCTAAATCTCTTTTTATCAGGCATGACTGATGTGTAGAAGCTTAGTATTGTAACAAAATTACTAGAAATATGCAGTGATTCATATTCAGATATCCCCAGTAGCCACACTTCAAAATCATAATACAAGATCTTTGAACTAAAGTTCTGACTTTATGCCCCAGAAAGCAGACAGTGCCTGCGATGGTGCCACCACGGCTGACTCTTTTGCGGCTGGTGTGCATAGCAGAATATTTGTACGTAAATGTTTTCCAGGACAGAGACAATAAGGTTGGATGTGCTGTGCTAGGAAATGTGAGTATTGCAGCTGCTGAAAATAGAATCATAGAATCATAGAACTGCTACTGTTGGAAGGGACCTCAAGGATCATCTAGTTCCAAGCCCTCTGCCATGGCCAGGGACACCTCACACCTCATCAGGTTGCTCAGAGCCACATCCAGCCTGGCCTCAAAAACCTCCAGGGATGAGGCTTCCATCACCTCACTGGGCAACCTGTGCCAGTGTCTCACCACCCTCATGGGGAAGAACTTCTTCCTAACATCCAATCTGAATGTACCCATTTCTACTTTTGTTCCATTCCCCCTAGTCCTATCACTACCTGACACCCTCAAAAGTCCCTCCCCAGCCTTCCTGTAGGCCCCCTTCAGATACTGGATGGCCACAATAAGCTCTCCTGGGAGCCCTCTCTTCTCCAGACTGAATAGTCCCAACTCTCTCAGTCTGTCCTTATAGGAGAGGAGCTCCAGCCCTCTGATCATCCTCGTGGCCCTTCTCTGGACATGTTCCAGCACCTCCAGATCCTTCCTGTAAGCGGGGTTCCAGAACTAGATGCAGTACTCCAGGTGGGGTCTCACCAGAGCGTAATAGAGAAAATGCTTGGCATTTTTCAACTGTTGCTCCTAAGAAAACTTAAAAAAAAATAGCAGAAGTATGACTGTGCAGGCTGGTGCTGGATGGAGAGACTTGCTTTCACTGCATGGACAGTCTGCTAGTTTGTCTGTATAAGCAAGGCCCAACAATGGTGTTCATTTGTCATCTGTATCTGGAGACATGACAGTTTGTCCTCATCCAGTAATTCCAGCTCCAGAGATTGAGGAATTGGGCAATTAGGCTGCCTGAACAGTTCCTGTCAGTAGTAGCTTTTACCACAGATTTTAACTGATACAGGTTCCTCCTACTGTTTGGCCTTATCTCAGCAGAATATTATGCCATGTAAGTCTTAGGTGAAATACAGCTTCCTCTGTGGAGGGACTGCCTACAAGGTGTGTAGCACTAGGTCACAGAATCACACTATCACAGAAACATTCAGGTTGGAAAAGACCCTCAGGATCACCAAGTCCAACCGAGAACCCTACTCTACAAGGGTCACCCCTAAACCAGATTCCCAAGCACTACATCTGAACCACCTTTAAACACATCCAGGGTTGGGGACTCAACCATCTCCCTGGGCAGCACATTCCAATGCCTGACTACTCTTGCTGGGAAAAACTTCTTCCTGTTGTCCATTCTAAACCTACCCAGTGGCAGCTTGAGGCCATTCCTTCTTGTTCTATCACTAATTACCTGTGAGAAGACACCAGCACCAACCCCTCCACAACCTCCCTTCAGGGAACTGTAGAGAGCCATGATGTCTCCCCTCATCCTCCTCTTATTAAATGCAGAGCAATGTTTTAGAAAGTCAAATTAAAATCAGATCAGTAATTAAAAGTCAACAAACACATTTTTAAGTAAAAGGGAAACACTAACAATGAAGACAGTGCAGGTGCTCCTCAGGTTTAGTAGTCTAGGGTGGCATAATCAGTACTCACTGGATGCTTACACCAGAGCTGTCCTTAGGCACGTTTTACACCCACATGCACAAGAGTTTCAATGCATTAACTGTCTTCCTACACACTGCTGGTATCTCTAAATGCTTGTAGCTGAAACTGAAGTCATTTTTTTTGCTGACTGCATGTCTCCAGATCAAGATCAAGGTCAAGATCAAGATCAAGGTCAAGGGGCAATGGTTTTAAACTAGAGAAGGGTAGATTTAGATTGGACCTCAGGAAGAAGTTCTTTACAATCAGGTGGTGGAACTCTGTAACGGATTGCCCAGGGAGGTGGTGGAGGCATTGTGTAGAGACATTCAAGATCAGGCTTGATGGGGCTCTGAGCAACCTGCTCTAGTTGGAGATGTCCCTACCTACTGCAGGGGTGTGTGGACTAGATGACCTTAAAAGATCCTTTCCAACCCAACGTATTGTATGATTATATGATTCTCAGGAGTCTATCGTCCTCTTTGGCTGTTGAAAGGAAGAACGAGTTACAAAAGCTTTGTCCTGTAGCACAAAGGGATTTTTTTTTTTTCTTTTAAAGAAAAAAAAAAATTAAAATGAAAGATTCTCCCAGAAAAGAAGTATGACCTACATTCTGGTTGTGCCCAAGTGTTTTCACATCACTTAAAGGCAGCTCTGCTTAAACAGTCTTATTGCAGTACAGTTGGGAAAATGGGATCGACATGCCACTGTACTCTACAAACCATGCTGTGTCTAATCAAGTGCCTGTTCGGGTTTCCACTGAACTTTTCAAATCATTTCCATAGCTGTTAAAGCATGATAATGAGTGGATTCAGGAAAGGTATCATATTTTTGCTTGATGTGCACCAACACAAATCCTTATCGTAGAAGAACCAGGCAGAGGACTTTTTGATTCCACCTTTATTTAGAAAAGGCTGAAGGGCAGGTCCTGCCTGACCAACCTGATCTCCTTCTATGATCAGGTGACCCGCCTGGTGGGTGTGAAGAAGGCTGTGGATGTGGTCTACCTGGACCTCAGCAAGGCCTTTGACACCGTCCCCCACAGCAAACTCCTGGCCAAGCTGGCAGCCCATGGCTTGGACAGGAGCACACTGTGTTGGGTTAGGAACTGGCTGGAGGGCCGAGCCCGGAGAGTGGTGGTGAATGGCGCCACATCCAGCTGGCGGCCTGTCACTAGTGGTGTGCCCCAAGGATCAGTGCTGGGCCCCATGCTCTTCAACATCTTTATTGATGATCTGGGTGCGGGCATTGAGTCCATCATCAGTAAATTTGCAGATGACACCAAGCTGGGGGCAGGAGTTGATCTGCTGGAGGGCAGAGAGGCTTTGCAGAGGAACCTCGACAGGCTGGACAGATGGACAGAGTCCAAGGGCATGAGATTGAACACATCCAAGTGCCGGGTTCTGCACATTGGCCACAGCAACCCCAGGCAGTGCTACAGGCTGGGGTCAGAGTGGCTGGAGAGTGGCCAGGCAGAGAGGGACCTGGGGGTACTGGTCAATGGTAGGCTGAACATGAGCCAGCAGTGTGCCCAGGCAGCCAAGAGGGCCAATGGCATCCTGGCCTGAATCAGGGACAGTGTGGCCAGCAGGAGCAGGGAGGTCATTCTGCCCCTGTACACTGCATTGGTTAGGCCACACCTCAAGTCCTGTGTCCAGTTCTGGGCCCCTCAGTTTAGGAAGGATGTTGACTTGCTGGAACGTGTCCAGAGAAGGGCAACAAATTTGGTGAGGGGTTTGGAACACAAGCCCTATGAGGAAAGGCTGAGGGTGCTGGGGTTGCTTAGCCTGGAGAAGAGGAGGCTCAGGGGTGACCTTATTGCTCTCTACAAGTACCTTAAGGGAGGTTGTAGACAGGCAGAAGTTGGTCTCTTCTCCCAGGCAGCCAGCACCAGAACAAGAGGACACAGTCTCAGGCTGCACCAGGGGAGGTTTAGGCTGGATGTTAGGAAGAAGTTCTATACAGAGAGAGTGATTGCCCATTGGAATGAGCTGCCCGGGAGGTGATGGAGTCACCTTCATTGGAGGCGTTCAGGAGGAGACTTGATGGGGTGCTTGGTGCCATGGTTTAGTTGTTTAGATGGGTTGAATTGGTTGATGGGTTGGACACGATGATCTTGAAGGTCTCTTTCAACCTGGTGTATTGTATTGTATTGTAAGGAATGTGTCCAAGAAATACACTTGCAGACAATGAGCTGCATTACTGAATTATGTATCAAAAGTAATTTGTGGCAGAAGAATCAGGTAAAAAAAAATGGGGAAAAAAATAGTATGCATCTGTCCCCTCCCTCTTGACACCCAGCCCTTAGATATTTAGACTCATAAAACTGTTAAGATTGGAAGGCACCTCAAGGATCATCCAGTTCCAACCCCCAGCCATGGGCAGGGACACCTCACACTACAGCAGGTTGCTCACAGCCACATCCAGCCTGGCCTTAAAAACCTCCAGAGATAAGGCTTCCACCATCTCCCTGGGCAGCCTGTTCCAGTGTCTCACCACCCTCATGGGGAAGAACTTCTTCCTAACATCTAATCTGAATCTACCCATTTCTACTTTTGTTCCATTCCCCCTAGTCCTATCATTACCTGACACCCTAAAGAGTGCCTCCCCAGCTTTCTTGTAGGCCCCCTTCACATACTGGATGGCCACAATTAGGTCTCCTGAAAGCCTTCTCTTCTCCAGACTGAATTGCTTCAACTCCCTCTGTCTGTCTTTATAGGAGAGATGCTCAGCCCTCTGCTCATCATTGTGGCCTTTCTCTGAACAGGTTCCAGCACCTCCAGATCCTTTCTGTAATAGGGGCTCTAGAACTGGATGCAGTACTCCTGTATTTATAAACATTTATTAAATCCCCTCTCAGTCTTTTCTTCTCCAGTATAAACAGCCCCAGAGCTCTCAGCCTCTCCTCATAGGGCACATGCTTCAGTCCCTTCATCATCCTGGTAGCTCTCCATTGGACTCTCTCCAACAGGTTCCTGTCTCTCTTAAACTGGGAAGCCCAAAACTGGATGCAATATTCCAGGTGGGGCCTCACCAGGGCAGAATAGAGGAGGAGGAGAACCTTTGTTGATCTACTGGACATACTCCTCCTAATGCCCCTCAGGATCCCATTGGCCCTCTTGGCCACAAGGACACATTGCTGACCCATGGACAACTTCTTGCCCACCGGGACTCCCAGGTCCTTCTCTACAGGGCTGCTCTGCAGCAGATCACTTCCAAACCTATACTGGTGCAGTTTATTATTCCTTCCCAGATGCAGGACTCTGCACTTGTCTTTATTGAACTTCATTAGGATTCAGATGGGTGCTGCATGGCTTTCGACTCAGAGTACATTCACAAAGTGCCTGACATATGTGTGCAGGGTGAGAAGCACTCAGGTGTCCTGAAATTGTTTTGGTAGCTCTGTGGCTTGGAGAAGCTTGTCGATTCATCTGTCTCTTAGTCTCAGGTTATCCTTCTTTAACTGAATTATGAGAATATTCTGATGTTGACCTGCTTTTCAGGTGGAAAATATAAGTCCTAACAGGTGTGACCAATATGACCTTAGTTCTTGGCCATGAGATGGGCAATTAGAGTAAGTAAATACTCATAGTACATGATACTGTTGTAATCTTCTGGAAGACTGATTGTTTCAGTCAGGCTGGGGGACTAGCTGCCAAGGACTGATACTGGCACTCATAATAATTGGTCCTGGTAACAATGACAAAACCTAGAGGTCAAAGCACATAAAAGAAAAAAATGAGATTAAAAATGACTCTGTTGTGACTCTATTCTGTCCTAGGCAAGACCTTGTATGCCAAGATGGTTCTGGCAGATCAGGCTTTGCCCTGTGAGGCACTACATTAAGATGTGGCTCTGAGCAACCTGATCTGGTGTGAAGTGTTGCTGCCCGTGTCAGGGGGTTGGAACTAGATGATTCTTGAGGTCCCTTCCAACCCTGACAGTTCTACAATTCTGTGACCAAGGAAAAAGCTCTTCTTTTAAAATGGATTCCTGATTAGGAGCTACTTGCAGAAAGATTACAAGGTTATGGTAAAAGCTACTTCACAGAACTTGTTCCCACTAAAGAGTTAGTTTAAATTGCATGCACTCAAGCTAATGCCCTTCAAGTTAATGTGGCTTGAATGAGGAAAGCTACCTCATGAATGAATTATATAGCAACACAAAATGGCTGTGTTACCAGCTGATGTGTTGTGTTTCCTGAGATGAGTTCCTCTGATGGGTCAGCTGACTCCAATTGAAAATGTATCTACTCTTGAATGAGAGTTGCTGGGATTCCAGTGGGCTTGTGGGGAATAGCACACGTGTAAACGCTTCCATGCAAAAAAAGGAATGAGAGGGAGGAAGGGAGGAAGGGAGGAAGGGAGGAAGGGAGGAAGGGAGGAAGGAAAAGAAAGAAAGAGAGGAGAGAGAGAAAGAAAGAAAGAGAGAGAGAAAGAACAGAAAGAAAGAGAGAGAGAAAGAACAGAAAGAAAGAATGAAAGAAAAGAAAGAGTGAAAGAAAAGAAAGAAAGAATGAAAGAAAAGAAAGAATAAAAGAAAGAAGGAAAGAAAGAGGAAATAGAGGAAGGAAGGGAGGAAGGAAGGAGGGAAGGGGGGTAGGGAAGGGAGGGTGGAGAAAGAGAGAAAGAGAGAGAAAGAAAGAAAGAAAGAGAGAAAGAGAAAGAAAGAAAGAAAGAAAGAAAGAAAGAAAGAAAGAAAGAAAGAAAGAAAGAAAGAAAGAAAGAAAGAAAGAAAGAAAGAAAGAGAAAGAAAGAAAGAAAGAAAGAAAGAAAGAAAGAAAGAAAGAAAGAAAGAAAGAGAGAAAGAGAGAAAGAGAGAAAGAGAGAAAGAAAGAAAGAAAGAAAGAAAGAAAGAAAGAAAGAAAGAAAGAAAGAAAGAAAGAAAGAAAGAAAGAAAGAAAAGAAAGAAAGAAGGAAAGAAAGAAGGAAGGAAAGAAAGAAGGAAGGAAAGAAAGAAGGAAGGAAAGAAAGAAGGAAAGAAGGAAAGAAAGAAGGAAAGAAAGAAAGAAAGAAGGAAAGAAAGAAAGAAGGAAGGAAAGAAAGAAAGAAAGAAAGAAAGAAAGAAAGAAAGAAAGAAAGAAAGAAAGAAAGAAAGAAAGAAAGAAAGAAAGAAAGAAAGAAAGAAAGAAAGAAAGAAAGAAAGAAAGAAAGAAAGAAAGAAAGAAAGAAAGAAAGAAAGAAAGAAAGAAAGAAAGAAAGAAAGAAAGAAAGAAAGAAGGAAAGAAGGAAAGAAGGAAAGAAGGAAAGAAGGAAAGAAAGGAAGAAGGAAAGAAGGAAAGAAAGGAAGGAAAGAGAGGAAAGAAAGAAACTATGTACTTTTTAATCTTCTGGAGGTTTCAGATAAGGCAGTGACCAACAAGACAGAGCTGCTCATATAGGGACTGGAAAACGTGACCCAGGGTGAAAAACATTGTGCTGAAACAACTAATTAAGTCCTCTGATTTTGCAAAGTATTGACTTTCCTGCCTACCTGGAAGATCCTGGCTCTTGACTTTGCTGGAAATCAAACCACTTAATTTGTTCTCTAGAGTATAACTGTATTAAAGAGTTTGGATTAAAGATGTCACAGCATTGTGTTGTCCAGATGAGAAACATGAAATCCACATGGCTCTCCTCAAGGGTCCTGTACAGTCTCCATGCAGTTCCCAGCCTGTGCTGCAGACTAAGAGAGTTACCATCTCTGCCTGTGCCTGAAGACAGATCTTGGGTAGGATATTCTCTGTCAAGGTTGCATGTTTCTTTTCCTTTTGCTGAGGGTCAGGGTTTTTTTGCTAGGAAAGTGAGCAAACAGGACTTAATCCTCTTACTGAAGTTTACAGGGGTTTTGCTCAAGGGAAAGTGCAAAGGCACAGCTTGAGTTTTGCAGATAGGCTTCTGCTTTTATATGAGATGCAAGGCAAAGACATGCTTAAGTAACAGAATGGCTGTCACAGAAGTGACAAAAGATGGTCAGGTGTATGACACAGGGGAGGAACTGGCAACCTAGTAAGCTATTAGATACTGCTGTAAGAGTTCAAAACAAGGGCACTACTGAGGCACTGAAGGACAGAATGTTACTTTGCATTTCTTTTTCTGCCAGTATTTTGTGGCTACTGGGGAGCAGTAGTTGAGGAATAATTAAATCCCCTTTAACAATGATTTAAAAAATAAAACAAGAGGAGACAGTCTCAAGCTGTGCCAGGGGAGGTTTAGGCTGGAGGTGAGGAGAAAGTTCTTCACAGAAAGAGTTGGCCATTGGAATGTGCTGCCCAGGGAGGTGGTGGAGTCACCATCCCTGGAGGTGTTCAAAAAAGGACTGGATGTGGCACTTGACGCCATGGTTTAGGTAGTCATGAGGTGTTAGGTATTAGGTAATAGGTTGGACTTGATGATCTCTGAGGTTTTTTCCAACCTTATTGATTCTATGATTCTGTAATATAAATTGGAAAATATTTGCCTGTGGAGGTGGAATACTTTCTCTGAATGCAGTTATGTCTCTAGAGTAGATACCCAGTTGGGCAGTTGTTTGAAATGCGTGTCATTTTCTTCAATAACCACTCATATCTGACCATTAAAATCAAGTTTCCAAGCAGATTATGGCCACTGCTTGATAAATTGTATTTAAAATGGATGCAAAAAGGGATAGAAGGGACCCTCCCTTGTGGAATAGTCCCTGCCCACCTGTGAGAGTTTCAGGCTGTGCTTTTAAGAAAAGGAAAACAAAAGATCGTTCTAAACGAATTTCATTGGGCAGATGTGCGATGTACCCTAGCAATAGCTCACAGTCTTCATTCATTCCGTCCCTTTCTGCTGGCATGCTGGCTGCTTTGCTGAAGAGCTCTTATCAGCAAAACTAGAGACAAGCATTACTGTGGTGGTTTGAGCCTTAACTGGAAGTTAAGAGCTCAGATGGGGGCAAGGCTGCGAATCTCTCCCCCACCCCCCTCCTCCCTCCCAACAGAGAGGGAGAAAAGGAAGGAGCAAATTCACCAAACAATAATTTGGAGTCAGCTTGGAAGTAGAGAGGGAAAGAGTTGTCTTTAAACAATATATATACAACAATAACAGGAAAAGGTTCACAAGGGCAAGGAACAAGGATGGATGGGATGGGGACAAAAAAAAAAGAATAATACAAAACCAGTCTTTCACTGAGGAAGCGTGGAGGCAGCATGGAGAAGGATCAGGCCTGACCACATGGCAGAGGAGCACGGCAGCTGCAGTAGCTCTCATCCAGCAGAGGCAGGAGCCAAAAGGGGCTAACAGCTACGATGTGTGTAATTGCACATCTAGAGGATGCACCCTCACTACTACACAACATTACCGATTTTATTCAGGCTCTGAATTGAATAGAATGCACTGGGTTGCAAGGGACCTTTAAAGATCATCTAGTGTACCCTTGGTGCCATGGTTTAGTTGATTAGGTAGTGTTGGATGATAGGTTGGACTCAATGATCTCAAAGGTCTTTTCCAACCTGCATAAGTCTATTCTATTCTATTCTAACTACCTGAAGAGAGGTTGTAGCCAGGTGGGATTTGGTCTCTTCTCCCAGGCAAGCAGCACCAGAACAAGAGGACACAGTCTCAAGCTGCACCAGGGGAGGTTTAGGCTGGATGTTAGGAAGAAGTTCTTCATAGAAAGAGTGATTGGCCATTGGAATGGGCTGCCCAGGGAGGTGGTGAAGGTGTTTAGGAAGAGACTGGATGGGGTACCCACTGGAGGTGTTTAGGAAGAGACTTGATGGAGCGCTTGGTGCCATGGTTTAGTTGATTAGAGGGTGTTGGATGATAGGTTGGACTCGATGATCCCAAAGGTCTCTTCCAACCTGGTTAATTCTATTCTATTCTACAGTAGTGATTCAGGCTTTCATTTCCCCATCCTCTTTTCTTTTGTATGCCTTCAAAAATTCAGTAACCAGAATTGTTTTTTTCATATCCTTTCTAAAACTGGCACAGTTTTTGTGTGAGTGTAGAAAATCTGGGATCAAAAGAAATGCAACCAAAGCTAGCCACTAATGTCTGACAGCTTGTTGCTGGGTTTTTTTTGGTTGGGGTGTCATGTTATCGTTATTGTTAGGGATGGAGTTGTGGGGGTTTCACTATTTGGAGCTCGAGGATGTTCTGTTTGTTATGGTAGAATTATTTTCTTCCATCAAAATATTTGCATTTGGAAAATTCTACTACATTGATGCAAAAGTTCATTATACCAGGCACTGTGTCTTCCTCATCCCATTCAGTTGCAATGCTGTTAGTTTTGGCAATGTCATATTGATACAATCTGGACCACTGACTGATCTACCTCAATAGATACAACCATCAATTATATGCATAAACACCTGACGTGCTGATCTTAGCTATTCAGAGCTGAGCTTTTGTCAGCTATACAGGTGCAGGTCTGATTTAGCACCAGTCAACACAAGATTTGCTTTGCTGGGAGGAGAATTTGAACTATGAAATGTTGCTTAATCTTTGGGTGATGATCCATTCCGCTTCCAGAGTGTGAGGTTATCTTTCAACTCTGCATTACCTGTTGGTAATGAATGAAAATAGGAAAAATTTTTATTTTCCTCCCTTTTTGTCTTACTGTTGGTAGCTATGGAGTTAGCACACCAGCAAAGACTTCATTGCTGGCTACTTTGCAATTTAATTCTTCGAGTTAGTGCTTAGTTAGGCAGCGTAATGATTTCATCAGTGTTAGACCCTTGTTGTAGAGGATAAAAATGTATTTTGCCTGATGAGTTGTACAAAAACATCTGCTACCTTTTTTGGCACTGTTATGGTAACCAATTTCACAGTTTTCTGTCCCCACTGCACAGGAAGTACTGTGCAAATTGCATCTGAATGCCCACATAGGATTGTATGACAACTTCAATATATTTTGAAGTCCTTTATGCACAGTGGGTACAGCTGCCAAGAAGCTGGTACTACAACCATTGCCCAAAAGTGCAGTCGTTATGTCTATTACCTTGAATATCTTGATTCTGAAGGACCATTAGACATACAGTCCTGGAGACGTCAGGTCTCGTCTCACTCGTTTTCAGTACCCTTTGGTATCACCCTATTGCTCCTCTGGAAGGGTCAACTTTCTCCCTATGTTTTAAGAATCTAGTTTCATTTCTTTCTTTCTGCATTTCAGGATGCATGAAACTAGGTGACCTTAATCTGACAATCACAGGCAAAAGATGTCAGTACCTCCTTGCCCTATCGACTGTTGTCCCTTTAAGAACTCCCCATTCTCATGAGTTACTGCCAAGGAAGGAAGACACCTCCTGTAATTTGGAGTAGTGGCAACTGAGAGCATGGAACTCTAGGACAAATAATTCTCCAGTACAATTTTCTAGCCTGGAAAGAGGAAGGGCTCCAGAAAATTTCCTCTCAGCCTACGTTTTTTCAAACACATTCACTAGCTGAAACACAACATGGATTTCTGTGCAGGACTTTTTTCTTCTCTTCTTTTTGTGAGACAAATAACTCAGTATCACATTTCAGCTGTTCCACTGGCTGGTGGAAGAATCTCATTATCACAAAGTTCCTTATGTTAATCACCGATCTTCAGCAGATGACTGTTGTAATTTAGATGAGCACCAAAGCAGCAAAAGGTTCAGTTGTTTTCTCTCTGGCTTTGAAGGGCTTCATTTGTGTTTCATTCTGGGGGCAAAAGCTCTCAGTGTTCTTTTTACCATTTTATGGGAATTCAGCAAGCCAGTAGAGTAAAAATCAATTCACATGTAAACTTTCTTCTTCTACAAAAATTATTACAAGAGACCAGTACAATCAACTAATCAAATTTGCAGTTGGAGTCACACTGGTTGATTTTTTTCTTTAGTTGATTAAATTGATCTTCTAATAAATTAGCATCCATGTGAAATTAAATCAACAGCATTCAGTTGTGGATGGAAGGAGTATGAGGACAGACTGAGGGAGTTGGAGCTGTTCAGTCTGGAGAAGAGAAGGCTCTGAGAAGATCTAATTGTGGCCTTCCAGTATCTGAAGGGGGCTACAAGAAATCTGGGGAGGCACTTTTTAGGGTGTCAGGTAATGACAGGAATAGGGGGAAGGGAACCAAAAGAGAAATGAGTAGATTGAGATTGGATGTTAGGAAGAAATTCTTCCCCATGAGGATGGTGAGACACTGGAATAGGTTGCCCAAGGAGCTAGCAGAAGCCTCATGCCTGGAGGTTTTTAAGGCCAGGCTGGATGTTGCTCTGAGCAGCCTGGTCTAGTGTGAGGTGTCCCTGCCCATGGCAGGGGGATTGGAACTAGATGATCCTTGAGGTCCCTTCCAACACTAGCAATTCTATGATTATTAATTTCTGCAGTACAACCACAGAAGTGAAAGGGCTTTATCCACCTCTCCAGCCTTTCAAGGCACTGCTGTGCCAGTCAGACTTGCTTCATAAGCTGCTTTTTTCCCCTACTTGTTCTGTTGGACAGAAGGTGAAATTCACAATGCCAAAAAAATAAATGTTTACAGTGTAAATGTTGATGAACAGAAGCTTATCAGTTAGGACCTTTTCAGTTCACAGAGAGCAATAAGCACTTGCAACATTTAAAGTTTCATTCTAAATTATGTGGTTTTAAATTGTACCATAAATCATACCATAGAAGTGTTTATTACTGCTGTCTAAAACTCCCTGAAGGGAGGTTGTAGACAGGTGGGGTTGGTCACTTCTCCCAGGCAACCAGCACCAGAACAAGAGGACACAGTCTCAAGCTGTGCCAGGGGAGGTTTAGGCTGGAGGTTAGGAAGAAGTTCTACACAGAGTGATTGGCAATTGGAATGGGCTGCCCAGGGAGGTAGTGGAGTCACCATCACGGGAGGTGTTTAAGAAGAGACTGGATGGGGTGCTTGGTGCCATGGTTTAGTTGATTAGATGGTGTTGGATGATAGGTTGGACTCAATGATCTCGAAAGTCTCTTCCAACCTGGTTAATTCTATTCTAAAAGTGCAAGATACTGGCTTGTCTGTAGTCATCTGCACTGTAGATATCTAGTATTAGATGGGAATTATCAAAATTGCCCAATTCATTTTGTTACAGAAGATTAATTTCACACAAACATGCACAGGCTTTCTCCAATGTGGCATGTTTATTGAAGGCAGCATTTGCTAAAATGTACATACTGAAGTGTTGGCACTTCTTGTGCCTACAGATTTGCAATCACACCTTTTGAAGTGTTACAGCAAGATGTGTGGTAAGGAGGCAGAAAACTGCAATAAAATACTGGGGGGAAGGAAATCGTATTTAGAGAAAAAAGAAAAAGCTCCGCTGTTTACATGGAACTGAGTTCTTTGGAAGTAGAGACACAGATGATGGGTTGTCTCTGGTTTTCTAATCAAGCTTATAGAATATAATAGACTTATGCAGGTTGGAAAAGACCTTTGAGATCCTCAAGTCCAACCTATCACTCAACCCTATCTAATCAACTAAACCATGGCACCAAGCACCCCATCCAGTCTCTTCCTAAACACCTCCAGTGATGGTGACTCTACCACCTCCCTGGGCAGCCCATTCCAGTGGCCAATCTCTCTGTGAAGAACTTCTTCCTAAGATCCAGCCTAAACCTCCCCTGGTGCAATTTGAGACTGTGTGCTCTTGTTCTGTTATAGGTTGCCTGGGAAAACAGACCAACCCCCACCTGGTTACATCCTCCCTTCAGGTAGTTGTAGACAGCAATAAAGTCTCTGAGCCTTCTCTCCAGGCTAAGCAACCCCAGCTCCCTCAGCCTCTCCTCATAGGGCTTGTGCTCCAAACCCCTCACCAGCTTTGTTGTCCTTCTCTGGACACATTCCAGCAACTCAAGATCTTTCCTAAACTGGACACAGTACTCAAGGTGTGGCCTAACTAGTCTAACTAGTGCTGAGTACAGGGGCAGAATGACTTCCCTGCTCTATTCCTGATGCAGGCCAGGATGCCATTGACCTTCTTGGCCACCTGGGCACACTGCAGGCTCATGTTCAGGCTACCATCAACCAGCACCCCCAGGTCCCTCTCTGCCTGGCCGCTCTCCAGCCACTCTGACCCCAGCCTGTAGCACTACATGGGGTTGTTGTGGCCAATGTGTAGAACCTGACACTTGGATGTGTTCAATCTCATGCCCTTGGACTCTGCCCATCTGTCCAGCAAGTCAAGGTCCCTCTGCAGAGCTCTCCTACCTTCTAACAGAGCAACATATATTTTTCTTATGTCACAGACCCTAAAACTGCCCAAGTACTGACCCTTCTGGTTATAGAACCCTAGAAGAAATGGACCATCTCTGCAGTGCAGTTGGACATTTGTTGTTGCAATCCTGTGTTCCCTCCTCAAAGAGGATCTAAGTAAATCTGACTATAAATCCTATGATCTGGTATAGTGGCCCAATATGGAACAAGAGCTATGAATATAACTTTAAGTTAAAGAATTGCTTTTGCTTTTTTATTCCTCTCTGCAAATTAGGTATCGTTTGCTGGTTTGTGATACTGTATAAATGTATTGCAGCAACTGCAACCATTAAAGTAAAAAACCAAAATAAGCCTTCTCAGTAGGAATTTGCAGGTACTGCTACATTCTGCATGTGCTGGACATTGAGAGTGCAAATAAATTCAGTTTCTTCAATTTTTTTTTGTCTGGGTTTGGTGTAGCAAATAACTTTCCGCCTCTTCTGGTCGTTTACACAGTTTCCAGATACCAACAGAGATTTCCCTCACAGAGAGTGGCCTTGTCAGTGCCAGCCCCCATGGAGAAGTTCTTATGGGAATTCACACTATTTAGCAAGTTCCAGCGCCCCAAGCCCTCCAGAAACTCCCAGTGTCCTAATTTGCTTTGCTCACGAAGCTGTACATTTAATGCGTTTCCCCTTGTGCTGAGATCTCATCCATGTGTTGAGGTTTTACAAAGACCATACAGGAGAGAGATGAGGTGCAGAGAGGGAGGCTTATAGTTACAGAATACAGAATTAACCAGGTAGGAAAAGGCCTTTGAGATCATCAAGTCCAACTTATCACCCAATACCATCTAATCAACTAAACCATGGCTTCAAGTGCCTCATCCAGTCTCTTTTAAAACACCTCCAGTGTGGGCAGCACATTCCCCCAATGGCCAATCTCTCTTTTTGGGAAGAATTTCTTCCTAACATCCAGCCTAAACCTCCCTGGCACAGCTTGAGACTGTTTCCTCTTGTTCTGGTGCTGCTTGCCTGGGAGAAGAGACCAACCCCCACCTGGCTACAACCTCCTTCAGATAGTTGTAGATGGCAATAAGGTTTCCCCTGAGCCTCCTCTTCTCCAGGCTAAGCAACCCCAGCTCCCTCAGCCTCTCCTCATAGGGCTTGTGCTCCAAAGCCCTCCCCAGCTTTGTTGCCCTTCTCTGGACACCTTCCAGCAACTCAACATCCTTCCTAAACTGAGGGGCCCAGAACTGGACACAGGACTCAAGGTGTGGCCTAACCAGTGCAGTGTACAGGGGCAGAATGACCTCCCTGCTCCTGCTGGCCACTCTATTCCTGATACAGATAGTTGGTACCTTCTTCATTGTAGCAGGAGCCCTGGGGTACAGCAATGATACTACCAGAAGAAAAAAAAAGGTTTGTTCATTTATCATATGTGACTTGATGCATTTGCTATCAGCTGTATTGGAAGAAGGCAGCTTTGCCAGCTCAGCTGTGCCTCCACGAGGGAAATCTTACAAGCTGTATCAGTATTTTGTCAAATGTTGAATTATGGGACTAAATGTATGTAAATCTTCAGATACATTTAAAAGCTCAAGAGTAAGTATTCATCACTTCTAAGATTAAGGAATCTAATAATGTGTTATAAGAGATATACTCCTGAACTCCAGCTTTTTCTTATCTGCTACAATAACTGAACAGGAGGCTTCTTATTTATTTTGTTAGTGCAGTGTCTCTGATATAACCATCCTTTAAGAAGGATGCTTACATTTTCCTGACTGTCATTCAGCTGGGCAGCAGATAACCTTCTTATCCTAATATTCCCCAAAATTTTCCAAGCAGAACTTATCCTTATCTAAATTGGATGCTCCGAGAGCTGCTCTGAAATGCAGCTGAAAGCCAGGGGCAACACCTTCATGCTGATGCATTTTTTTCTCAGGAAAAATAAGTAATCATACAATTGTTAGGGTTGGAAGGGACATTAAGGATCATCCAGTTCCAACCCCTGCCATGGGCAGGGACACCTCACACTACAGCAGGTTGCTAACAGCCACATCCAGCCTGGCCTTAAAAACTTCCAGGGATGAGGCTTCCACCACCTCCCTGGGCAGCCTGTTCCAGTGTCTCACCACCCTCATGGGGAAGAACTTCTTCCTAACATCCAATCTGAATCTAACCTTTTCTACTTCTGTTCCATCACCCTCAGTCCTATCATTACCTGACATCCTAAAAAGTCCCTCCCCAGCATTCTTCTAAGGCCCCCTTCAGATACTGGAAGGCCACAAGAAGGTCTCCTTTTAGCTTTCTCTTCTCCAGACTGAACAGCCCAACTCCCTCAGTCTGTCCTCATAGGAGAGGAGCGCCAGCCTTCTAATCATGCTTGTGGCCCTTCTCTGGACATGTTCCAGCACCTCCAGATCTGTTCTGTAATATTGGCTCCAGAACTGGATGCAGTACTCCAGGTGAGGTCTCAACAGAGCAGAGGGAGAGAATCGCCTCCCTTGACCTGCTGGCTCTGCTTCTCTTGATGCAGCCCAGGATGTGATTGGCTTTCTGGCCTGCAAGTGTACACTGGTGGCTCCTGTTGAGCTTCTCATCCACCAGCACCCCCAAGTCATTTTCTTTAGGGCTGCTTTCAAGCCCTGGAAGGGAGGAGGGGAAATACAAAAGGAAAAAATAATACATCTGAATCCTTCAGAACTCAAGTATAATTTAAGTCACATGGAAAGCTTCATTAAATCATAGAATCATAGAATCAGTCAGGGGTGGAAGGGACCACAAGGATCATCTAGTTCCAACCCCCCTGCCATGGGCAGGGACACCCCACACTACATCAGGCTGGCCAGAGCCTCGTCCAGCCTGGGCTTAAACACCTCCAGAGACAGGGCCTCAACCACCTCCCTGGACAACCCATTCCAGGGCTTCACCACTCTCATGGGGAAGAACTTCTTCCTCACATCTAGCCTGAATCTCCCCACCTCCAGCTTCATTCCATTCCCCCTAGTCCTATCACCACCTGATGTCCTGAGAAGTCCCTCCCCAGTCTTCTTGTAGGCCCCCTTCAGATACTGGATGTTAAAATGAATGTTGATATTGTAATCCAAGGCAGGGAAAGCAGGGAAACATAGGAAAGGATTAAATACCTTAAGAGCATGCACACCAGGTAATGCTAAGGAGGTTTCCCATAATTCCTGGCCATTGGAGATTTATCCATTCATACTTTTAGGCTTAATGGTAAATCATAAGATTGATGGTTTGTATAGGAATGCTTTCATTTGTTTTACAAGTTTCACCTTAAACAGCACAACTGGGACCAAAGCTGACTTCCAACAAAGAAACTTCATTAGCACTGTAACATTGTCCTGAATTTGCAGAACATTCCTTCTCCTATTCTAGAGCAGAGATGACAGGATGTTAGGAGTTGGAAGGGACCTCTGAAGGTCATCAAGTCAAGCCCCCCCATTATACTCCTGTACTATAGAATAGAATAGAATAGAATAGAATAGAATAGAATAGAATAGAATAGAATAGAATAGAATTAATCAAGTTGGAAGAGACCTTTGAGATCATCAAGTCCAACCTATCATCCAACACCATCTAATCAACTAAACCATGGCAACAAGCACCCCATTCAGTCTCTTCCTAAACACCTACAGTTATGGTGATCCACCACCTCCCTGGGCAGCACATTCCAATGGCTAATCTCTTTTCTGTGAAGAACTTCATCCTAACATCCAGCCTAAACCTCCCTTGGTGCAGCTTGAGACTGTGTCCTCTTGTTCTAGTGCTGATTGCCTGGGAGAAGAGACCAACCCCCACCTGGCTACAACCTCCCTTCAGGGAGTTGTAGAGAGCATGAAGGTCACCCCTCAGTCTCCTCTTCTCCAGGCTAAGCAACCCCAGCTCCCTCAGCCTCTCCTCATAGGGCTTGTGCTCCAAACCCCTCCCCAGCTTTGTTGCCCTTCTCTGGACACGTTCCAGCAAGTCAACATCTTTCCTAAACTGAGGGGCCCAGACTGAAGAAGCTTTTACTGTGAATTAACAACTCAAATATAACAAAATCTCTGAGAAGATATAATAAATATATAAGTTAATAATAATAAGATAATAATAGTATATAAAATAGTAATAATAATAGTAGTAGTAATAATAGTAATAATAGTAGTAATAGTAGTAATAATAATAATAATATAAGATGTTCTTCTGAATTGAAGGAAAACATATTATCATGGGTGGGTTTTCTTTTTACTATTAATATTAAATCATGCCCCAAAATAGGAGTATATCAAGTAAAAATTATGATACTGAAAGCTAATACATGTGCATAAACATACACTACTCAGTTTAATTAAAAAAGATGCAAATGCATAAAAGCTAAGCTCAAAATCCAGCAAAAGACTGTCACCAAGAGGAGAAAGTGTGTTTTTTGAAGGCATAGCTGCGTGTCCAGTACAAAACCTACTCTACCATAGTAGTATGTAAAGTGCTTTTCATTCTCATCCGTACCCATACCGAGCTCTGTGCGACATCCAGCTGCACACAGGCCCTCACAGCAGTCTGAAATTGGAGTGCTTTTTAATTGTTTTTCTAATTTGATCTTTTTAAAACTTTCTTTCACTTCTTTTGTTGTTGCTGTTGATTCCAAACTGAGGCCTCAGATGTTTTCTGTTCGCAAGACTAAAGCATTAAAAACCTGAGAAAACCACCATCAACGTAAAACAGCTAACACCAAACTGAAACCAGAGCTGTGATTAAGTTGTAGAGATTCAGGAACAGAATTAGCGTTGCACTGAAGGTACCCTTCAGGTAGGTGTAGACAGCAATAAGGTCTCCCTGAGCCTCCTCTTCTCCAGGGTGAGCAACCCCAGCTCCTTCACCCTCTCCTCATAGGGCTTGTGCTCCAAACCCCTCCCTAGTTTTGTTGCCCTCCTCTGGACACATTCCAGCAACTCAACATCTTTCCCATCTTTTTATTCACCAAGAGACCTGTTCCACCAGAGCAAAGAGAAAACCCAGAAGTAACTCTTGTTATGGAAAAACTAGTTCCTGACACAACTGATTCATTTGTACATAGCAAATGTCACCTGCTATTACCAAAAGCACAGCAGTGCAGGGAAGCAAACCCTGCTCAGTTTTTATATTGTATTTTGTAGTAATGCCACACATGAGGAAAAACTTCTTTATAGTGAGGGTGAGGGGGCACTGGAACAGGCTGCCCAGCAAAGCTGTGGAGTCTTCTTCTCTGGAGACATTGAAAACCCACCTGGATGCATTCCTGTGGGGACTACCCTAAATGATCCTGCTTTGGCAGGGGGTTGGACCCGATGATCTCTGGAGGTCCCTTCCAACCTCTAATGTACTCTGATACTGTGATATTCAGAAGCTTATCTCTCAGAGACCTATGAGGAATCATTCAACTTTGAAGCATTCATCCTGATCAGGGTCATATTCATCCACTTGGACATTGCTAATCATTGCTAATCAATAACTGAGAATGATTTGGGGGTTGGAACTAGATGATCCTTGAGGCGCCTTCCAACCCTAAAAATTCTATGATTCTGTGATTCAGAGAACACTGTGGCAAAACAGTCTCTTAGAGCATAGCCCTTAATGAAGTGGATATTGACTATGTTTTTTGAAGTGGGCTAAGTTCACATGTGTAATTCTAGCTACATTTTGCAAAGGTATGTCCTTTTAGTAATTCAGATTTCCATGGGCATCTTTTTAAAGCCAGGCTTGTGAAGAAATAGCTTTGAACTAAAGCACTTGCTGTCTCTAGAAATTATGGCACTTCTCAGTGCAATATGATGATGACTTTGTTTCTGCAAGTTCATTCTGTGTTAGTTATATCTTTCAGTAAAGATTACAACCTGTGTTTGATGGCTGTGTGTGGTGGTTTGAGACTTAAGTGGAAGTTAAGAGCTCAGATGGGGGCAAGGCTGAGAATCTCTCCCCTGTTCCTCCCCCTCCTCCCTCCCAAAAGAGCAAAGAGAAAAAAAAAAAGGAAAGGGAGGGAGCAAATGCACCAATGAATAATTTGGAGTTGGCCTGGAAGTAGAGAGATAAAGAGTTTTTTTAAACAATATATATAACAATAACAGGTAAGGTTCACAAGGGCAAGGAACAAGGATGGATGGGAGGGGGACAAAAAGAATACAAAAGCAGTCTCTCTCTGAAGAAGCACAGAGGCAGCTGGGAGAAGGATCAGGCCCGACCACGTGGCAGAGGAGCAGGAAGGCAGCCACAGTAGCTCTCACCCAGGAGAGGCAGGAGCCAAAAGAAGCTAATGACTCCAATGCCTTCCCTTTTATACCCTAGCTGGGCAGGGAAGGGGAGTGAAACAGACTCAGTTTCCCAGGGGGAAAATGCCCTGCAGGGAGGGCAAAGCACCTGCAAGCCCTCCATCCTGCTTTGGTTTTGTTTTCAGAATGGGCATTGAACCACCACACTGTGCTTAAACTGCAGCATAGGAAAGCATCAATCTTGATTTGACATCGCTGGCAAAATGAAGCACTTTTCCCCCCAGTAATTAATTACCCTCCTTGGTTAAAATGAAATACCTTAGTAAACAAACCTGCTTTCTGCCCTTTCTGCATGTATTTATATTCAGCTTTCAACCACTGGACCTTTGGTAATTAGGCAGAAGATAAATTCTTTTACTGTCAGACTTCCGCTTCTCTCATTAGATGTGAGACTGTGATTAAGTCCCAACCCCTTAACCTTCTCTTTGATGAGATAAGTAGATTAACCTTCTGAAGTCTATCACTAGAAGGCATGTATTCTAATCCTTTAATCGTTCCCTAAGCTCTTCGACGAACCTTGTCCAATTTCTCAGCATGCTTCTTGAAATCTGGATGCTTGAAGTAGGCACAGCGTTCCAGCCACAGTTACGCTGATGCCAAACATAGAATCATAGAACCGGTAAGGTTGGAAAAGACCTCAAAGATCATCAAGTCCAACCTGTCCCAACAGACCTCACAACTAGACCATGGCACCAAGTGCCATGTCCAATCTCCCCTTGAACACCTCCAGGGACAGCGACTCCACCACCTCCCTGGGCAGCCCATTCCAATGGTGAATGACTCGCTCAGTGAAGAACTTTTCCTCACCTCAAGTCTAAACCTCCCCTGGCACAGCTTGAGACTGTGTCCCCTTGTTCTGGTGCTGGTTGCCTGGGAGAAGAGACCAACCTCTTCCTGTCTACAACCACCTTTCAGGTAGTTGTAGAGGGCAATGAGGTCACCCCTGATCCTTCTCTTCTCCAGGCTAAACAATCCCAGCTCCCTCAGCCTCTCCTCATAGGGCTTGTGCTCAAGGCCTCTCACCAGCCTTGTTGCCCTCCTCTGGACACGTTCAAGTGTCTCAATGCCCTTCATAAAATGAGGGGCCCAGAACTGGACACAGTACTCAAGGTGTGGCCTAACCAATGCAGAGTACAGGGGCACAATGACCTCCCTGCTCCTGCTGGCCACACTATTCCTAATACAAGCCAGGATGCCATTGGCCCTCTTGGCCACCTGGGCACACTGCTGGCTGTAGTGGAGTTCTGTCCCACTCAGTCAATCTTAGGAGTAAATTCAGAGTTGGCCTGCCTCATTTCATGTAGGTGAAACACAAACACTATCTTACCCTTAAGATTTAGTGTCACCCTTCTTTCCATGCTTCGGCTGTGGTAGCATCCTGATTTTTATCTACTGCGCTGCTTTTCTCCAGACTTGCTGGAAAGAGGCTTGTTGGGTTTGGCAGGCTTCAATTTAGCTTTCCCATAGAGCTTTCCACTCTGTACAATGCACAGGGTCTTTTTTTTTTTTTTTCTCTTTGATGACACTCCATTCTAGAGCAGATATGTAATTAGCTACGGCAGCAACCTGATGTTTCAAACAGCCACACTGAGCTTCCCTCTAGCAGCAGAATGTATGTGAGCTGAGAAAAGGCAGCACTCTAAGCTGTTTGCATGCATCCCTGTGTGTTCCTAGATGAGGACAGTAGGAAAATACAACAACTGAGCGTTGGGCCTCTGACAGTCTCTTATCCCCAGGTGGAAGATTGACTAAATGACCGCCTGGAACGTGGTGCTTATTGACATGGCTTAGTGGTGGACTTGGCAATTTTATTTTCTTTCTCAGTTCTTAAAGATCTCTAGGTGCTTTCTGGTGCTCTTTTCTCATATCACCTCATATTTATTCAGTCTTTTCTGTACCCACAGTGTTCTAACCACCCACAGATTTCTTATCGTGGATGATCACTTAAAATATATGGTTCGGCTCCTGTTCATCAAACTTCAACTTATTACATTCTGGGCCAAATTCCCAGGCCAGTTTAAAAAGCTGAGGGTGAAATCAAGGCTTTGTCCGACTGGACAGATGGGCAGAGTCCAACAGCATGACATTCAACAAGTCCAAGTGCCGGGTGCTGCACTTTGGCCACAGCAACCCCATGCAGAGCTACAGGCTGGGGTCGGATTGGCTGGAGAGCTCCCAAACAAAGAGGGACCTGGGGGTGCCTGACACCCGCCTGAACATGAGCCAGCAGTGTGCCTAGGTGACCAAGAAGGCCAACAGCATCCTGGCCTGCATTAGGAATGGTGTAGCCAGCAGGACCAGGGAAGTCATTGTGCCCCTGTACACTGCATTGATTAGGCCACACCTTGAGTCCTGTGTCCAGTTCTGGGCCCCTCAGTTTAAGAAGGACTTCGAGACACTTGAACGTGTCCAGAGAAGGGCAACAAGGCTGGTGAGAGGCCTTGAGCACAAGCCCTATGAGGAGAGGCTGAGGGAGCTGGGGTTGTTTAGCCTGGAGAAGAGGAGGCTCAGGGGAGACCTCATTGCTCTCTACAACTACCTGAAGGGTAGTTGTAGCCAGGAAGGGGTTGGTCTCTTCTCTCTAGCAACCAGCACCAGAACAAGGGGACACAGTCTCAAGCTGCACCAGGTGAAGTTTAGGCTGGAGGTGAGGAGAAAGTTCTTCACTGAGAGAGTCATTCATCATTGGAATGTGCTGCCCAGGGAGGTGGTAGAGTCACCGTCCCTGGAGGTGTTCAAGAGGGGATTAGATGTGGCACTTGGTGCCATGGTCTAGTCATGAGGTCTGTGGTGACAGGTTGGACTTGATGATCTTCGAGGTCTCTTCCAACCTTAGTGATACTGTGACACTGTGATACTGTGACAAAGTCAGAAGATGCTCTGCTGTCAGTATGGCCAAGCCTAGGCTCTTGCCTCAGGCACTTGCCTCAAGCTCTGACAAGAAAGGCATTTAAGTAACTAGCTGCCTATGGCTCTCTATTATTTTTTCTCCTGTGCATTTTTAAATTGGCAGTAATATTTCAGATGTAGACTATTTGTTCTGACCCTTAGACTGCTCTCAGATTTCAGGGGAATGATATTATTAAGTGCAAAGACCAAGTGTACCATAGAGTACTTTACTATTTGTTGGCAAATAAGATTGTGTGGTTTCATGAGAACTCAGGAAAGGTCACTAGTTGGTTTCATTCACTGACAAAGGATTGTTCCCACTGGAAAAGACAGTTAGGGTAACTTGCAAGGGGCTTACATAAATCTGAGAACAACTACTCTGAAGTTAATATGTGCATGTAGGATTTAATGACAGTTACCAGCACAAGTTGAGTAGCCAGCCATACCTTGAGTCCTGTGTCCAGTTCCGGGCCCCTCAGTTTCAGAAGGACATTGAGACACTTGAACGTGCCCAAAGAATGGGGCTGGTGAGAGGCCTCGAGCACAAGCCCTACAAGGAGAGGCTGAGGCAGCTGGGGTTGCTCAGCCTGGAGAAAAGCAGGCTCAGGGGAGACCTTATTGCTCTCTACAACTACCTGAAGGGTGGTTGTAGCCAGGTGGAGATTGGTCTCTTCTCCCAGGCAGCCAGCACCAGAACAAGAGGACACAGTCACAAGCTGCACCAGGGGAAGTTTAGGCTTGAGGTGAGGAGATAGTTCTTCACAGAGAGAGTTGTTAGCCATTGGAATGTGCTGCCCAGGGAGGTGGTGGAGTCACCATCCCTGGAGGTGTTCAAAAAAGGCTTGAATGTGGCACTGGGAGCCATGGTTTAGTAGTCATGAGGTGTTACGTATTTTGTAATAGGTTGGACCTGATGATCTTTGAGGTCTTTTCCAACCTTATCTATTCTATGATTGTATGACTAGCTGAGGCATATTACAAATAGTTTGGTCAGAAGACTGTGGTAGGATTTACTTTAAAGCAAAGAAGTGTTCATATTAAGCTTGTAATATTTAATTCATTTTTTTTCTTCTTCACACACAATTGTACAAACAACCTTTCAAAGTTTTGTGAAAAGATATTTTAAGGTTGAGTAGTATCCATGATGGAAAACTTAAAAGGAACCAAACAATCACCAGAATCAGAAATTTGACAAATACAGAGTTCCAGACACAGTTACTCAAGCCTATTATTTTTGACAAGCCTGCAAAGACTCAGAGAATGAATGAATGAATGAATGAATGAATGAATGAATGAATGAATGAATGAATGAATGAATGACAAATAACACACACAAAGGGAACAGATAACAGTTTTTCATGTGCATTTTTCAAGGATAACAAGAAGTGCTGTGGAATCACAGAATCATATAATTGTAAGGGTTGGAAGGGACCTTAAGGATCATCTAATTCCAAGACCCCTGCCATGGGCAGGGACACCTCACACTAGACCAGGATGCTCAGAGCAACATCCATCCTGGCCTTAAAAACCTCCAGGGGTGAGGCTTCTACCACCTCCCTGGGCAACCTGTTCTAGTGTCTCACCACCTTCATGGGGAAGAACTTCTTCCTAACACCCAATCTGAATCTACCCATTTCTAGTTTTGTTCCATTCCCCCTAGTCCTATCACTACCTCACACCCTCAAAAGTCCCTCCCCACCTTTCTTGTAGGCCCCCTTCAGATACTGGAAGGCCACAATAAGGTCTCCTTGGAGCCTTCTCTTCTCCAGACTGAACAGCCCCAACTCCCTCAGTCTGTCCTCATAGGAGAGGTTCTCCAGCCCTCTACTGATCCTCATGGCCCTTCTCTGGACATGTTCCAGCACCTCCAGATCCTTCCTGTAGTAGGGGCTCCAGAACTGGACACAGTACTCCAGGTGGAGTCTTAGGAGGGTAGAGGAAGAGAATCACCTCCCTCAACCTGCTGCCTATGCTTTTCTTGATGCAGTTCAGGATGTGATTTGCTTTCCAGGCTGTAAGTGCGCACTGCTGGCTCATGTTGAGCTCCTCATCCAGTTTCAGAGGTACAACTGATTGATAAGTGTCACATTATTTCTCTATATATGAATCATAGAATTCCGTGGTTGATTCTGTACATCTTGGACACTTTATAGTTTTTAGGGAAGCAACTGATTGTCTTGGTTTTCTTGCCGCTTTTCAGTGGGAGTACAGTGGCAGTATTGCTGGTTGCTTCATTTTCTGGTTTTCTTCTTTCAGTAACAATCTCTTCTGGGAAAGCAATCAGGGAAGTAAACACTAACAGTGCTCATCAACTCTGTATGGACTGACAGTCTTTGCAAACAGGAATGGTCAGTAGTTTTACAGAAAAGAAGTTGATGTGTGTGATGATGAACTGTTGGTTGATTGACTGATTATTAAATTGTTCAGTCCTTCTATTTTAAGATTATGTTGCAGTTCAGAAGCTGATGCCCATTTTAATTAGCATTGCTATTATAATTTACACTGTCACATTTGTGAGACACTCCAGCAAGGGGCAGTGCAGGACTCAGAAAGCAGTCTTCATGGTGAATCAGCTCCTTCCTAGGGAGGTTTGAACCGTGTTTACTTCAGTTTGTCTTGGTTTATCAGAGGAGTTCAAGCAGGTGAAATTAATTTTGAGTAAATATTTTGTTGGTCAGCGTGCAGTTCCCAAGATAATGTTAAACAGATAAAAACCTTGCTTAAAAGATTTTCATCGTCATATATCATCCCTTAGCATTTGTAATACATATTAAGTAATGAAACACAAGATCAGGGCTGCAGAGTCAGACCTGTGGTTTGCTTTTTGCCCTTTACAATACAACTGCATGAAAAAAAACCTTGCAATATTCTTGCAGGTAAATGAAATCAATAACACATCTATGTATATCCTGCTACAAGAAGCAGGCATTGATTTGCAGCTTTATCTAAGTCGACAGGAAATGTCCATCAGAACAAAATTTCATTCAGGAACATTTATGGAACTAAACAAGACCTGCAAATAAAGTTTCATTGCACACAGCTATTTCCTACAACCTTGGTCTTACTCCTTGCAATTTAATTATGTCAGTGAGGCAGAAGAGGGCATAAAAAAGTAAAAAGATGATTCAGAGTGTTTTTGCACTTTGACTTATGTTTACCTTTGGATTTCATTAGAGCAATAATTATCCTGATAGTGAATTTTGAAACACAGGTGTCAGAGAATCCAAACTGTATTTCTCTGTTTAATTCTGAGCTTGGCAAAGCCATTATTCAAATGTAGAACCTATTTGTTGATGATGCAGCAGTCTATGAAATGTCATCAGACAGAAGAGATGGAACAGAAAAATATAAACATATTCAGAGGTAAATTGGACATCCTGTTAGCAAAAAAGCCTGGATAAATTCACCTTGTCAGTACCAGTCATGCCAATGATCTAGGAAGCTAATGCTAGTTGTCTCATATTCAGTTCTATTTGTTTTATTTGATTTTTACTCTGCAGTATGGATTAAATTCTGCAAGGATTCTTTTTTCCTTTAGTTTGAGTAAACTCTAAAATCAGGAATTGGTGGTTTCCATCTGAGAAATGCGAGTTAATGGGCTGATGTGAGGTTAGCATAGTTGTAGGAGTGACAAACACAGGTGCCTGGTGTTTTGAGACGTGCAAGCTACATTAAAACGTTCAGCATTTGTACACCAACTGTAAGATCAGCTGGGTGTTAGCCATCATCAAGGTCCTGCTCCTCAGTCACATCCTGGACTGCATCAAGCAGCAGCAGCAGGTTGAAGGAGGGGATTCTCCCCCTCTACTCCACTCTGGTAAGACCTCACCTGGAGTACTGTATCCACTTCTGAAGCCCCTATTACGAGAAGGATATGGATGTGCTGGAAGGTGTCCAGAGAAGGGCCATGAGGATGATCAGAGGGCTGGAGCACCTCTCCTGTGAGGACAGACTGAGGGAGTTGGGGCTGTTGAGTCTGGAGAAGAGAAGGCTCCAAGGAGTCCTTTTTGTGGCCTTCCAGTATCGGAAGGGGGCCTACAAGAAAGCTGGGGAGGGACTTTTGAGGGTGTGAGGTAGTGATAGGACTAGGGGGAATGGAACAAAACTAGAAATGGGTAGATTCAGATTGGATGTTAGGAAGAAGTTCTTCCCCATGAGGGTGGTGAGGCACTGGAACAGGTTGCCCAGGGAGGTAGTGGAAACATCATCTCTGGAGGTTTTTGAAGCCAGGCTGTCTACAACTACCTGAAGGCTACCTTCAATGCAATGCTAATTCTATTCCTGAATCTCTAGAACTTAATCACAGCTCTGTGGCTGTGAGCAACCTGCCTATGAGGTGTCCCTACCCATGGCAGGGGCAGGGAACTAGATGATCCTTGAGGTTCCTTCCAACCCTAACAAATCTATGATTCTATGGTTATGCTTCACCTGTTTGAATTAAGTGCTTCACAATGCTTAGTTTTTAATAAGTATCTTCAACAGGTTGGGGTTTAGTCCTGAGTGATGGTATGTTATATTTGTAACATCTTCTGCCATCAGTAATGGGTAAAGGCCCTTTCTTGTAGCAGAGATACTGATCTTGAAGATCAGTTAGTAATAAAGCCTTAATGGATTCACTGAGGCTTTTGCTGTCCTTTACAAGAAGTTGTCTCACTCCCACAATTTTATTAAAATAAAGCACAACCTGCAGTGGAGCTGACAGCTGAACAGTTAGGTTACAAATCAGACTGTGGTGGCAGGACAGACCAAATGAATATTGCCATTTGGCTTGTCAAAGGCAAGGTGAAAAATAAGGCTTGATGAATAGCAGAATTTGGCCTACACAGAACAAGGATGCAAGAGCAGCACGAGGGGCCTTGGGCTGGCAACCCCTACAAAAAGCTGTGTCACAGCACAAGCCATGTGGGCAGGAGGGTTTAATTAACCAAAATGATCCAGAAGTTGATTTATACTCCCACTGTGTAAGTGCATGGGCTAATGACAGCCTGCCTAGATGGCAGTATTGTGTAGAGTTATAATCAGGATGATCAGTAATGTTATCAAGTATTTGGCATTGCCAGCAGGTCAAGGGAGATGATTCTCCCCCTGTATGCCACTCTGGTGAGACCCCAACTGGAGTACTGCATCCAGTTCTGGAGCCCCTAGTACAGGAAGGATCTGGACATGCTGGAAGGTGTCCAGAGAAGGGCCATGAGGATGAGCCGAGGGCTGGAGCTCCTCTCCTGTGAGGACAGACTGAGGGAGTTGGGGCTGTTGAGTCTGGAGAAGAGAAGGCTCCAAGGTGACCTCATTGTGGCCATCCAGTATCTGAAGGGGGCCTACAAGAAAGCTGGGGAGGGACTTTTTAGGGTGTTAGGTAATGATAGGAGTAGGGGGAATAGAACAGAAGTAGAAATGGGTAGGTTCAGATTGGGTGGTAGGAAGAAATTCTTCCTCTTGAGGGTGGTGAGATGCTGGCACAGGTTGCCCAGGGAGGTGGTAGAAGCCTCATCCCTGGAGGTTTTTGAGGCCAGGCTGGATGTAGCTGTGAGCAACCTGATCTGGTGTGAGATGTCCCTGCCCACAGCATGGGGCTTGGAACTAGATGATCCTTGAGGTCACTTCCAACCCTAAGAATTCTATGATTCTAATGCTGATAGACTTAGTTATCATCACCTGTTTGGATCAAGTGACAGGTGATGCCTTCTGAGGATTTTTAGCATGTAATTCTCATTCACTGCAGCCTTGCATGGCTAGTGTAATTGGCACAGTAAATGTCATCTTCTGATTTCGCTTTCTTATCTTGATACATGCCCACAGAAGCAGCTCTGAAACAACATTGTGGGCACTCAAATTCAGAGAAAGAACAAATATTTGTGAGAAGACAGGGATTTTTATATTTATTATCAACTACATACATAAGTATTTTCCAGACTAAGATATACAAAACTGCATCTCTTCACTACAGTAATAATGTTATCAGTTAAAATAAGAGCAGATCCAATTTAAATAATGGCATTGGTGCTGCATGGCATGATTTGTGTTTGTTTTTTTTTTTTCTTTTTTTGAATTGAAAGTATGGTAAACCTGCATTATTTTTACTTGCATGTGAAAGAAAGGAAGATATCACTAGAGAACAGCAGTTTAATTACAAAGAGAAATGGATAGGGTAGGATAGGATAGGATAGGATAGGATATAGGATAGGATAGGATAGGATAGGATAGGATAGGATAGACGAGGTTGGAAGAGACCTTCAAGATCATTGCATCCAACCTACCAACCAATCCAACCCACCTAAACAACTAAACCATGGCACCAAGCACGCCATCCAGTCTCCTGAACACCCCCAATGATGGTGACTCCACCAAGAAGCAATGATGAGAGTCAGTACAGAAGACTGATAGAGATGTGTGCTCAGAGGCCTGCGTTTCCCTAAGCTTTAACATTGTGGTGGGTTGAAAATTCCCCTCCAACATTAAATTTGCCAGACCAACTCAGTTGGAAGCAAATGAAAGTTGTGTTTACAGGCAAAACTGCAATCTACAATGGAATGCAATGAGTATGGACAAAATGCACAGCATTTACAGGTATTTACAATTAGCAAACAGCTCCCAGCTTCTCCCTCCTTGCCTCCCCCTTTCCCCCTGTACAAAAGAAAGAAGAGAAAGGAGCAGAGGGAAATTAGACTTAGCCAAAACAATGCAGTCAAGGTCAAGCAGAAATAAGCTAGTATCTCTCCCAGAGTGAAGAAGTGAGAAGAGAGAGAAATTGCTTGGGGAACTAAATCTTATGGTAGGTATCTCTCCAATGGGATTGTTTAGAATTATCTTTATTTTCCCTTTTACACCCAGTAGTGATTTGTTTACATTTTACTACTTTCTTTTCAACATCTGTGGAAAAAAATTTAAAGGCATAGCCTAAAACTACCACAAGGAGGGAAATATTTTTATATCTTAACAGCAGGATATTATAAAGGGTGGATCAGTAGATAGAAGCTTCAACTAAGTAGTGTCCTTTTAGCTAGTGCACTGTTACAACCTTTTTAGCATATTCTTGTTAAAAATTATGGTACTAAAAAGAGTCTAATGAGATAGTCTTAGAACCATTACTATTTTGGCTTGTACATGTGAATAGAATAGAATAGAATAGAATAGAATAGAATAGAATAGAATAGAATAGAATAGAATAGAATAGAATAGAACAGAATCTAATAGACCAGGTTGGAAGAGACCTTCGAGATCATCAAGTCCAACCTATCACCCAACACTATCTAATCAACTAAACCATGGCACCAAGCACCCCATCCAGTCTCCTCCTAAACACCTTCAGTGATGGTGACTCCACCACCTCCCTGGGCAGCACATTCCAATGGCCAATCACTCTTTCTATGAAGAATTTCTTCCTAACCTCCAGCCAAAACCTCTCCTGGCACAGCTTGAGACTGTGTCCTCTTGTTCTGGTGCTGGTTGCTTGAGAGAAGAGACCAACCCCCACCCGGCTACAACCTCCCTTCAGACAGCAAGAAGGTCTCCCCTGAGCCACCTCTTCTCCAGGCTAAGCAACTCTAGCTCCCTCAGCCTCTCCTCATAGGGCTTGTGTTCCAAACCCCTCCCCAGCTTTGTTGCCCTTCCCTGGACATGTTCCATCAAGTCAACATCTTTCCTAAACTGAGGGGCCCAGAACTGGAAACAATACTCAAGGTGTGGCCTAACCAGTGCTGAGTACAGGGGAGAATGACCTCCCTGTACACCCCTCTACCTCCTCTAAACAAAGTAATTGTTGCATAATGATTTATTTGCACCTAAAATACTGTAATGTAAGATGAACAGAATTCCATTCTGAATGACATTTCACTTAGTATTTCTTGAATGCACTTCAGCAATTCAGATATGGTACAATAATATTTTACTGTAAGGCTGATCAGAAATAATGTCTATTTCTTGTATTTGATCCATTTCTTTCCCTCAGGCCTGTAAAATACCAAACATGAATAACTTCATCCCTTTCAACAGGATCTACTCTCAGGAAGCTAACTGCATGTGTGTGTTATTTGGGGGGTTTTAGGATTTAAGAGTAGAAAAGAGGATGTATTCCAGTTGCTAGTTGACATTTGATTCAAACAGAATACTGTAAATATGCATAGGAAGTGATGGCTCTATCTGACTGCAGAGATTATTAAATGAAGTAGAGAGACTTTTGGAAATAATCAGTTTGAATGCTGAAATGCACTTAAAGCCTAAAGAAGCTGGCACTTAGTGAAATGTATGTCAGTCAGATTACATCATACAGACTCAGCTGCTGTGTTTTGTTGTCTGCCTGTAAGAAGAAGAACCACCAGTGTAGGTAGCAGATACACTAGATAAATGGGGTTTTTTCCTCCTAAGAAGAAAATATTGAGTGATAGGAATGTGGCCATGCTGAATTGGAGCTTGATGTTGATGCTGTGCTTTGAAAAACAAGTAGTGAGTGACACAGGTCAGTGAGGGAATAGACAATAAAGCATTCTCTTCTCTTCTCTTCTCTTCTCTTCTCTTCTCTTCTCTTCTCTTCTCTTCTCTTCTCTTCTCTTCTCTTCTCTTCTCTTCTCTTCTCTTCTCTTCTCTTCTCTTCTCTTCTCTTCTCTTCTCTTCTCTTCTCTTCTCTTCTCTTCTCTTCTCTTCTCTTCTCTTCTCTTCTCTTCTCTTCTCTCCTCTTCTCTCCTCTTCTCTCCTCTTCTCTTCTCACCTTCCCAAACCTTCCCTTCCTTTCCCTGTTCTGCTTTCTGACAAGTGACCACTTTTGATTGGAGAAAACATACAAGGATCAAGAGGCAAAGAAAGGAAAGCCACAAAAGCCTGCAAAAACAAGCCCACACCCCAACATGATCTCTGCTTCGTGTTTGAAAGACACATAGGTGTGGTGCTACAGGGCACAGTTTAGCACCAGACTTGACAGAGTTGGGTAGTTAATGGTTGGACTCAGTGATCTTAAGGGTCCTTAGCAACCAAAATGATTCCATGACTCTGAGTGTTTAGTCTCTCGTGTGCCCTTAGAGCACTGATTCCGCTGGGCTCTGTGTCAATGCACACACAGAGCATTTTCCTTCTCTCAGAGGTTCATCTGTAAATTTTCCTCAATGAAGTGGGCAGATACCACCCCAGACAATGCAGCAGCTGATAGGTGTTATTTTGTATTGTGTTATGCATTAGTGTAATGTTTCTCATCAGCAAAAGCATTTAAGTCATAAATGAATTAGAATGGCTGTTGCTAAAATGTTTCTGAAAGACATCAGTACTGATTAATGTGTGATTACAGTTGCTGAAGATGTAGTTCTCTTTTTCTTTATTGAATGCTGTGATTTTGCTCAAAACCTGACAGTTCTACATGTTGTATCTTAGTATATAGAATATTTATCACTCTTTGGAGTTGTTGGTTTGGGGGGGGGGGGTTTGGTTTGGTTTGGGGTTTTTTTTTGGGGGGTGGGGGTCATGTATGTGTACTTGTTGATGAAAGCCTCCTCTTAGGAGCAAATAAGTACCAAGACACTCAAAATTGTTGGAGCTTCACAAGATTCACCTGATTTTTCTCATGCAGGTTGTATTGGGTTGAAGGGTTACTACAAGTCATGTGTATCTTTTGGTGTTAATTCTTCAGTAAGAATTCAGTAGCTTAATCTGTGTTTAAAAAGATAAACTGCTTGCAATGTTCCTCCAAGGAGTGTGGGAAAGGCTGATGCTTATCCCCAGGAAGGAACTTAAATGGCGTTCACATGAGTTTGGAGAAGACTGGGTGCGGGAGATACTGGACATAATAAAATATGTGGTGCAGGTGAAAGGGAACATGTTGCCAGAGATGTTGTGGAATCTTCTTACGGTAAATTGAAGGGTAAGGAAGAGCTCAACAGAGATTGGTTTCCAAGGGAGAGAGCTCCAGTGGTAAGAGATGGTTTCTGAGTCTCAGGCTGTGCAGCCAGTGCAATTAGGGCCATAGAATTTCTCAGGCATAAAGAGCAGAAAGTCTGAGGCTCCACAGGCAGCAGCATATACTTCACAGACCTTCTCTGGACCTTCACCTTCATGGTGTGTCTCATTTAGAGGCTTGTATTCCTCTGTTTTTATTAATGACAGCAGCTACTGTGTCATTGGCAAGCAGGCTGTGTTGATTAAAGGGTACATTTAAAGGTAGCATTTCACCTTCTGTTTTGCTATAGCCTTCCTGGGAACAAGGAACACTTCACTTGTCTGTCATCTTCTATGCTGACAAATAATTCTCCCTTTGGCAACTTTTTTTTCTTCTGCTCCTCTTCCCCTTGGGAAAAGAGCCAAGGAAACCAGATTAGGCCCACATCTCTTTTCTAGTAGAGTGTACTCCAATTGCTGGCAGCTTGCATGAGCTGGAGGCAACAGGACAGGCTAGAAATAGTTCCTTACTGTCAGACTAGGAGCCATGCAGTAAGAAAATTCTTTCAGCTCCTTCTGTGTGGTCAGAATGTAGGCTGTTTAGAGGACACAGTCTCAAGCTGTGCCAGGGGAAGTTTAGGCTCGAGGTGAGGAGAAAGTTCTTCACTGAGAGAGTCATTCGCCATTGGAATGTGCTGCCCGGGGAGGTGGTGGAGTCACCGTCCCTGGAGGTGTTCAAGAGGGGATTGGATGTGGCACTTGGTGCCATGGTCTAGTCATGGGGTCTGTGGTGACAGGTTGGACGTGATGATCTTTGAGGACTCTTCGAACCTTAGTGATACTGTGATACTGTTGGAATCATAGAATCACAGAATTATTAAGGCTGAGAAAGACCTCTAGGATCATCAAGTCCAACTTTCTACTCAGTATCTCCATAGAATAGAATAGAACCATAGAATTAACCAGGTTGGAAAAGACCTTTGAGATTATCGAGTCCAACCTATCATCCAACACCATCTAATCAACTAAACCATGGCACCAAGCACCCCATCCAGTCTCTTCCTAAACACCTCCGGTGATGGTGACTCCATCACCTCCACGGGCAGCACATTCAATGGCCAATCTCTCTTTCTGTGAAGAACTTCTTCCTAACATCCAGCCTAAACCTCCCCTGGCACAGCTTGAGACTGTGTCCTTTTGTTCTGGTGCCGGTTGCCTGGGAGAAGTGACCAGCCCCCACCTGGCCACAACCTCCCTTCAGGGAGTTGTAGACAGCAAAAAGTCTCCCCTGAGCCTCCTCTTCTCCAGGCTAAGCAGCCTCAGCTCCCTCAGCCTCTACTCACAGGCTGAGCTCCAAACCCCTCATCAGCTTTGTTGCCCTTCTCTGGACACGTTCCAGCAACTCAGCATCCTTCCTAAACTGAGGGCCCCAGAACTGGACACAGGACTCAAGGTGTGGCCTAACCAGTGCTGAGTGCAGGGGCAGAATGACCTCCCTGCTCCTGCTGACCACGCTATTCCTGATCCAGGCCAGGATGCCATTGGCCTTCTTGGCCACCTGGGCACACTGCTGGCTCATGTTTAGCCTACTGTCAACCAGTACCCCCAGGTCCCTCTCTTCCTGGCCTCTCTCCAGCCACTCTTTCCTGTAGCACTGCATGGGGCTGTTGTGGCCAATGTGTAGACCCAGCACTTGATGTGTTAAATCTCATGCCATTGGACTCTGCCCATCTGTCCAGCCTGGCAAGGTCCCTCTGCAGAGCCCTTCTACCCTCTAACAGATCAACACCTGCCCTCAGCTTGGTGTCATCTGCAAATTTACTGATGATGGACTCAATCCTCTCATCCAGGTCATCAATAATTGCATGAGAGGCGTGATATTTGGCAGGTCTCTCAGTTTAAACAAAGGGGGGAGGGAGGGTTCCTGCTGCAATTAGACCCAATATAAGCACAATGTGATAGTGCTGGTTCATAATACAGGAAATTCACAGACTTGTCTATGAAACAGGCACTTGTTCAGCAGAAAATTACAGTATCTAGTCTGTGTGTTACCTCCAGGGACTGAAAGGAGTTATTCATTCATTACACATTTATGAGATGGTTATTCATCTCTTAATGTGTCTGGAATCTAAAACGACTGTTTACTTAGATGATGACTTGAGGTAGTAAAGCTCCTGTGACAGCATGTTTCAGTCAGAATGAACTTACTGGAATCTACTAGGATAATTCTACTCCTGTTCCACTTACAGAATCTAACTAGTAACATAGCAACATCTGGTTTAACTCCTTGTTTCATTTTATGTATCATTGGATTATTTGGGGGTAAGACTGAACAGAGATTGTTACTGGGTAAAGGTACTCAGATTATCAAGAAGCACATGTCTATTGCAGATTATTTGGTGATATTTTCAATAGACTACTCCACTGTGCTGTATTCATCCACTTATGTATCAAATAAACATAGGGGTTTTTTCCTTCACTTTCTACATTATGTTATAGTCATACACCTGAAAAGCGCCACAAGAAAATACCAGGACAGTTTCCTCATCCTGTGGCAGGCTTGTCTTTAGCAGAGGGCTGAAAAACTTTAAGGACAGTTTAGGCAGCAAGAGAAATGCTGTTACCACAACAGTTCAGCTTATTACCTGCAAAGAAAGTTTTTCTTCCATTTCATTGAATCCTTCTTCTGTGGTGTACTCTCAGTATTTTTTGTCATAGATTCATAGAATCGATAAGGTTGGAAAAGACCTCAAAGATCACAGTATCACCGAGGTTGGAAGAGACCTCAAAGATCATCGAGTCCAACCTGTCACCACAGACCTCATGACTAGACCATGGCACCAAGTGCCATATCCAGTCCCCCCTTGTCCAACCTATCACCTCTCATCAAGTCCAACCTGTCACCCAACACTTCATGACTACTAAACCATGGCACCGAGTGCCATGTCCAGTCCCCTCTGAACACCTCCAGGGACGGTGACTCCACCACCTCCCTGGGCAGCACAGTCCAATGGCTATCAACTCTCTCTGTCAAGAACTTTCTCCTCACTTTCAGCCTAAACTTCCCCCTGCCTGTTGAGCACATGAATAGATTCAGTTTTAGGCCCTCATCTGAGTGTTCCTGTATTGGGAGCAGTAGAAGGATCATTTAATCTCTCTTGCTGGTTGTGCTTCTGTTAAGCATCCCCAAACAGAAGCTGCCTTCCTTACAGAACAGTGAAAGTCACACAGTAATCCTCTATGATTCTGAAATTCTTTTTCCATAGTACTGTTGCACAGAGGCTTCTTCAGAGGCTGTTGCATAAACACTAAAAGTGTGTTTAATTAAGAAAAATAAAAACTGTGAGGATCTTAGCATATGGTAACACACACAGAGGGGATCACATCTTCTGAACAGAATGTCTGGTTTCTGTCAGGTGGTGGCAGGAATCGCCCCTGCAAGGGCATTTGCAGCAGAATCTTCAGCTGTGTGGAGTGGGGTCTGAAGGAGGGAGATATTGGATATGATATGGCACAAGTGGATATGATGTGGCACAGGTGAAAGGGAACATGTTGCCAGAGATACTGCTGAATCTTCGTACAGTAAACTGAAGGGTAAGGAAGAGCTCAACAGAGGCTGATTTTCAACGTGAGAGAGCTCACAGTATCACAGTATCACCAAGGCTGGAAGAGACCTCAAAGATCATCAAGTCCAACCTGTCACCACAGACGTCATGACTAGACCATGGCACCAAGTGCCACGTCCAGTCCCCTCTTGAACACCTCCAGGGATGGTGACTCCACCACCTCCCTGGGCAGCACATTCCAATGGCGAATGACTCTCTCAGTGAAGAACTTTCTCCTCACATCCAGCCTAAACTTCCCCTGGCACAGCTTGAGACTGTGTCCCCTTGTTCTGGTGCTGGTTGCTTGAGAGAAGAGACCAACCCCTTCCTGGCTACAACCACCTTTCAGGTAGTTGTAGAGAGCAATGAGGTCGCCCCTGAGCCTCCTCTTCTCCAGGCTCACAGTGGTATGAGATGGCTTCTAAGACTCAGGCTGTGCAGCCAGTGCAATGAGGTTCGTAGAACAACACTGACAATATTCTTAGCAAACTCACAATGGCTGCTAACCATTGCTTGAACCATATCCATTACATTTATTATTCTCTGAAATAATTAGTAGAATTTTATGGTTTTCTCATATTTTAATAAGTATAATATGGGGTTTTTTCCCATATATATATATATATATATATGTACACACATATATATATGTGTAACATACCTGTGTAAAGATACCACCATCTGAATTTCAGGCATACCCAGAGCAAAAGGTTGGTCATTAGCAGTAAGTGTTTACTGCCTAAGTAAAATATGAGAAACGAGGCAAGGGGGAATAAAAGGTAGCAATGAAACTACTGTTAATCACCTAAAACTGCAGTGGCTTCATCAGTAGAGGAAGGAAATGGTGTTCTTCATTTTCACAACGGCTAAATTAAAAGGCCATCATCCTTGACACTATACTTACAGGAAATGTGTGAAAGATGAGAAGGGAATACAGAATACAGAATTAACCAGGTTGGAAAAGACCTTTGAGATTATTGAGTCCAACCTATCACCCAACACCATCTAATCAACTAAACCATGGCACCAAGTGCCTCCAGTCTCTTCTGAAACACTTCCAGTGACTCCACCACCTCCCTGGGCAGCCCATTCCAATGGCAAATCTCTCTTTCTGTGAAGAACTTCTTCCTATCATCCAGCCTAAACCTCCCCTGGTGCAGCTTGACACTGTGTCCTCTTGTTCTGGTGCTGGTTGCCTGGGAGAAGAGACCAACCCCCACCAGGCTACAACCTCCCCTTCGGGTAGATGTAGATGGTAATAAAGTCTCCCAGAATATTCAGAAAGTAATGGGATGGATCACTTGGATCCAGGGTGACCTTCTGTCATTGTTGAGACTGTAGCATTCTTCAGGAATAAACTGATCCTTTCTAAAGAAGATGGATAAATGACCTCCTGTGGTACTTCCAGGGGAGGTTTAGACTGGATGTTAGGAAGAAGTTCTATACAGAAAGAGTGATTGCCCAGTGGAATGGGCTGCCCAGGGAGGTGGTGGAGTCACCATCACTGGAGGTGTTCAGGAGGAGACTTGATGGGGTGCTTGGTTCCACGATCTAGTGTTGTTTGGGTGGGTTGGATTGGTTGATAGGTTGGACACAATGATCTTGAAGGTCTCTTCCAACCTGGTTTATTGTATTGTATTGTATTTACTGTTTTCTTCCCATCACCCTTTCTGTTATGTATTTATAAGCATCAGAGAAAATAATTTTTGGTAAGGGGTTTATAGCAGGATAGTTTGGTAACATCAGGTGCTTGAGAGAAGTTCATTTTAAGTGTGAAGCAGAAGGCTGGAGAAAGCACAAACCTGTGGCTGAATAGAATCATAGAATCATAGAATCATAGAATCATAGAATCAGTCAGGGTTGGAAGGGACCACAAGGATCATCTAGTTCCAACCCCTGCCATGGGCAGGGACACCCTACACTTGATCACGCTGGCCAGAGCCTCGTCCAGCCTGGTCTTAAACACCTCCAGGGACGGGGCCTCAACCACCTCCCTGGATAACCCGTTCCATGGCTTCACCACTCTCATGGGGAAGAACTTCTTCCTCACATCTAGCCTGAATCTCCCCATTTCCAGCTTCATTCCGTTCCCCCTAGTCCTATCACTACCTGATAGCCTGAGAAGTCCCTCCCCAGCCTTCCTGTAGGCCCCCTTCAGATACTGGAAGGCCACAATGAGGTCACCTTGGAGCCTTCTCTTCTCCAGACTGAACAGCTCCAGCTCTCACAGTCTGTCCTCATAGCAGAGGTGCTCCAGCCCTAAATAACCAACAATTAGGTATATAAAGGGTTTTCCATTCCTTTAAGCATTTCATTGTCTCTTCCAACATAACTCTAGATGCATGCAAATAAATGCTCCTTCCCCAAAATTTGTGTGGGTTTTTTGTTTAAGGTATCATTTTGACTAATTGAACATAAAGTCCTTACAACACTTGTCTTTGAAAAAATTAGGATATCCTAGTTTGTTCTGGAGGTGATACTGCCCAATTTTTTTTTATAGGTTTCCTTTTAACTTGCTCCTTATTGCTGAATAATTTCCAGCTTTTCAGGTGTATTACATAGAGTCATTTCTTTCTGGCTTAACAGAACTACTTTGCAGACTAACAGCTGGAGTTAGTGATCCAAAAAGTGTGTGCAGAGTTGGAGCTTCAGAAAATGGAGGTGACTTGGTGATCCTAGGTAGTGATAGGAGTACTCTTTTTCTTGCTGACATGATAGAACACTGCTTTTAAAATTCAGTTTTGTACTCATTATTCCGTTCCCTTTTCTTAGCAGCATCCATCCTCTTAATATTGAACATAGAACAGGAGAACATGGAACATGAAACCTGAATCCACTCTCAAAAGAAAGAGGACCTGTAAGGTCTTTCTGTTGCTGCCCCTCCATTAAATTTACAATTGTATAACAACCTCTGAGTTCAGCTACCAAGAAAATGTCAAAGTTCCAGAGAGCAGAACATAGCTGCATTTGTCTTCCAGTAAAATAAGAGACCTCAGAAAATGTATATCACACAAGGCACAGAATATACAGGGCTGTGGATGCAGATTTTTCATCCCTGCTTTCCCGTAGTTTTTAATATATGTGTTCAGCTTAGACTTAAATTTAATGAACAAGCCACATCCAATCCTTTTTGAACACCTCCAGGGACAGTGACTCCATCACCTCCCTGGGCAGCACATTTCAGCGGCAAATTACTCTCTGTGAAGAACTTTCTCCTCATCTTGAGTCTAAACTTCCCCTGGCACAGCTTGAGACTGTGTCCTCTTGTTCTGGTGCTGTCTGCCTGGGAGAAGAGACCAACCCCCACCTGGCTACAACCACCCTTCAGGTAGTTGTAGAGAGCAATAAGGTCTCCCCTGAGCCTCCTCTTCTCCAGGCTAAACAATCCCAGCTCCCTCAGCCTTTCCTTGTGCTTGAGGCCTCTCACCAGCAACCAGGGCAAACTGTTCCCGTGTCTCACCACCCTCATGGGGAAGAACTTCTTCCTAATATCCAATCTGAATCTACCCATTTCTAGTTTTATTCCATTCCTCCTAGTCCTATCATTACCTGACACCCTAACAAGTCCCTCCCCAGCTTTCTTGTAGGCCCCCTTCAGATACTGGAAAGCCACAATAAGGTCTCTTTGGAGTCTTCTCTTCTCCAGACTGAACAGCCCAACTCCCTCAGTCTGTCCTCATAGGAGAGAAGCTCCAGCCTTCTAATCATCCTTGTGGCCCTTCTCTGGACATGTTCAAGCGTCTCAATATCCTTCTTAAATTGAGGTGCCCAGAACTGGGCACAGGACTCAAGGTGTGGCCTGACCAGTGCAGAGTACAGGGGCACAATGACTTCCCTGCTCCTGCTGGCCACAGTATTTCTGATGCAGGCCACGATGCCATTGGCCTTCTTGGCCACCTGGGCACACTCCTGGCTCTTGTTCAGCTGGTACTTGAATCAATGGTTTAGTTAGCCACGAGGAGTTAGGTGATAGGATGGACTTGATGATCTCTGAGTTCTTTTCCAACCTCATTGATTCTAGTACCTGACAGAATCAAAGCTGTGCAGAAATAGTTCCCTGGTTCGCAGAAGCTTTCTTATCTTTGTATTTTAGTAAAGTATTCTTGTAAGGAAAGTAAACATGAGAGCACTGATATGCTTATATAGTAAAAATAAAACATGGATTAGGTAGGGACTCAGTACTTTGGAAATAAGGTGCAGCAGAGAAAAAGTGAAATGTTTCAAAGGTTCTGTGGGTGATTGGGTGAATTCTGATTTTCTGGTTTGGTTTATCTTCCTGAAGGGTTTACTCTGATAGCTGGAAAGTTATTGATTGAATCTGCATCACTCAAAGAAGCAAATTAGTGCTTTGCTGTCAGATGCTGTAATGAAGTTCCATGCTGTGATTTGGCCTGTTTCAGCAAGAAAACAGCTCTTTTTTTCACTGCCTTGTCTTATTTGTTTTACTTCTGATGCACAGCAGTAACATTCTCACTCTGTTTACAGCAGTACTTCAAGACACTCATTGTTCAAATGATAGAAAAAGATGAATTATAAGGGACATGCTTGTTTCATTTGTGCTGTAGCCAAATCACAAGTGAAAACTTGGATTTCTATTAGCCTGATCTCATCACTAGTTGAAATCCCTGGAAGTGTCAGTTAGTGACTAGGGCTTGTGTGGGCAAGTGGAGTACCACAGCTGTGGTGGTCAAAACATGTGTGGGACCCAATTCTGCATGCATCTGGACTGATATGATGCTACATAATTATGGGGGTTTTTAATCCATGGCAAAGAGGAGCCCATAATTTATAGGATCTTTTAGTATCACAGTATCATAGTAGTATCATAATATCAGTCAGGGTTGGAAGGGACCACAAGGATCATATAGTTCAAACCCCCCTGCCATGGGCAGGGACACCCCACACTACATCAGGCTGGCCAGAGCCTCAGCCAGCCTGGCCTTAAACACCTCCAGGGACAGGGCCTCAACCACCTCCCTGGACAACTCATTCCAGGGCTTCACCACTCTCATGGTGAAGAACCTCCTCCTCATGTCCTGCCTGAATCTCCCCACCTCCAGCTTCATTCCATTCCCCCTAGTCCTATCACTACCTGATAGCCTGAGAAGTCCCTCCCCAGCCTTCTTGTAGGCCCCCTTCAGATACTGGAAGGCCACAATGAGGTCACCTGGGAGCCTTCTCTTCTCCAGACTGAACAGCCCCAACTCTTCAGTCTGTCCTCACAGGAGAGGTGCTCCAGCCCTCTGATCATCCTCGTGGCCCTAGTCTGGACACATTCCAGATTCTTCAAGTCCCTCTTGTAATAGGGGCTCCAGAACTGGTTGCAGTACTCCAGGTGGGGTCTCACCAGAGCTGAGTAGAGGGGGAGAATCACCTCCCTTGACCTGCTGGCCACACTTCTCTTGCTGCAACCCAGGATCTGATTGGCTTTCCGGGCTGCAAGTGCACATTGAGAGCTCCTGTCCACCTGTGGGTGGAAGTAAATGATCCTTGAGGTCCCTTCCAACCCTAAAATTTCTGTGGTTTTTATGTTATGGATACCTGTGATTGTCCTGCCAGCATGCTGAGACCACCCTCTGGAAAGGCAGAGCAGTTCCGAGGCTGCAAGCCACTTGAGTTGCTCTGGTTGCCTATGGGGACAGCTTGCAAAATGCTAGCAACCCCTCGTGGTTGCTTTCTGAACTTGTGTTATACAATATGCAAACCACCAAGCCTCAGCAGGGTGAGAGTCCAGCACTGAATTATTTTTGACTTGTGCTACCTCACTAGCAAGGGTAGAACCAATGTAGCTCTGAGGTTAGTGGTCTTAAGGTTATTTATACTGATTGAGGATGTGACCCAGTGTGTTCAGATATGTCTGGAGAATGCAGTTCAAAAAAATCTCTGACATTTAACTGCCAGGTTTTTATGCTTTTGACTCTCACTTCAGTGCATCCCTTCAATAATCTGCTTTAGAGTTCACTAGGAATTATTTATGTTTGCAGAGAAGGAGGCTGGTTCCTCCCTCAGCCATGGGATAGGAGGGCATAGAGGATATTCCTAATGCTCTGTTATTAGCATAAATACCAGTGCTTGAGTGCACTGGGAAAAGAGAAGCTAACACAAATGCAGTGTGGAAAGTTAACAGTTTATACTAACTGTAATGGTATCTGCTATGCTAATAGCAGGAAAAGAAGATATATTCTCTGCTGTTGCTGTGTTTCTGGTTACAATCTTCAGTCCCAAAAATAATAAGACATTTGCAATTTAAATGAGACTGAAAAGTTGCCAGAAGCAAAACCAGCCACCCTCGCTCATGTTCATTTATCAGTTTCAGCTTGCCAACATGTGGCTAAAAGTCAAGCAAGCAAAGCTCCACTATTAATACAGAAAGAGGTATTGGAGGCTGGTTAGTATCCCAAAATCATAGCAATCTCCTGCTGCAGGTGGCCTGACATAAGTTTGGAAGGTGGCACCTAGGAAATACAATCAATAGAGAATAAAATAAGAAGCCTCTTTTCTGCTGAATATCCCATCAAGACAGTAACTGAGGGAATCTCTCTGTCCAGTTCTGGGCCCCTCAGTTTAGGAAGGACATAAAGACACTTGAATGTGTCCAGAGAAGGGCAACAAAGATGGTGAGAGGCCTTGAGCACAAGCCCTGTGAGGAGAGGCTAGAATAGAATAGAATAGAATAGAATTACCAAGGTTGGAAGAGACCTTGAAGATCATCGAGTCCAACCTGTAACCACAACCTCACAACTAGACCATGGCACCAAGTGCCACATCCAGTCCCCCCTCCTGAACGCCTCCAGGGATGGAGACTCAACCACCTCCCCGGGCAGCCCATTCCAATGACGAATCACTCTCTCGGTGAAGAACTTTCTCCTCACCTCGAGCCTAAACTTCCCCTGGTGCAGCTTGAGACTGTGTCCCCTTGTTCTGGTGCTGGTTGCTAGGGAGAAGAGGCCAACCCCTTCCTGGCTACAACCACCCTTCAGGTAGTTGTAGAGAGCAATGAGGTCGCCCCTGAGCCTCCTCTTCTCCAGGCTAAACAGCCCCAGCTCCCTCAGCCTCTCCTCATAGGGCTTGTGCTCAAGGCCTCTCACCAGCCTTGTTGCCCTTCTCTGGACACGTTCAAGTCTCTCAATGTCCTTCTTAAACTGAGGGGCCCAGAACTGGACACAGTACTCAAGGTGCGGCCTAACCAAAGCAGAGTACAGGGGCACAATGACCTCCCTGCTCCTGCTGGCCATACTATTCCTAATGCAGGCCAGGATGCGGTTGGCCCTCTTGGCTGCCTGGGCACACTGCTGGCTCATGTTCAGCCTACAATCAACCAGTACCCCCAGGTCCCTCTCAGCCTGGCCGCTCTCCAGCCACTCTGACCCCAGCCTGTAGCGCTGCCTGGGGTTGTTGTGGCCAATGTGCAGAACCCAGCACTTGGATGTGTTCAATCTCATGCCATTGGACTCTGCCCATCTGTCCAGCCTGTCGAGGTCCCTCTGCAAAGCCTCTCTGCCCTCCAGCAGATCAACTCCTGCCCCCAGCTTGGTGTCATCTGCAAATTTACTGATGATGGACTCAATGCCCTCATCCAGATCATCAATAAAGATGTTGAAGAGCATGGGGCCCAGCACTGATCCCTGGGGCACACCACTAGTGACAGGCCGCCAGCTGGATGTGGCACCATTCACCACCACTCTCTGGGCTCGGCCCTCCAGCCAGTTCCTAACCCAACACAGTGTGCTCCTGTCCAAGCCATGGGCTGCCAGCTTGGCCAGGAGTTTGCTGTGGGGGACGGTGTCAAAGGCCTTGCTGAGGTCCAGGTAGACCACATCCACAGGCCTCCCCGCATCCACCAGGCGGGTCACCTGATCATAGAAGGAGATCAGGTTGGTCAGGCAGGACCTGCCCCTCCTAAATCCATGCTGGCTAGGCCTGAGCCCCTGGCCATCCTGTAAGTGCTGTGTGATCGCACTCGAGATGACCCGTTCCATAATCTTGCCTGGCACTGAGGTCAGGCTGACAGGCCTATAATTCCCTGGCTCTTCCAACTGGCCCTTCTTATGGATGGGCACCACGTTGGCCAGCTTCCAGTCTTCTGGGACCTCTCCAGTGAGCCAAGACTGCTGAAAAATGATGGAGAGCGGCCTGGACAGCTCATCCGCCAGCTCCCTCAGCACCCTAGGATGGATCCCATCCGGTCCCATGGACTTGTGGGGGTCCAAGCAGCTGAGAAGATCTCTAACTCTCCCATCCTGGAACAGGGGAAAACTATGCTGCTCCCTGGCTCCTTCTGCCAGCTCTGCAGGCCAGCTGTCTGGAAGCCATTCTGTCCTGCTAGTAAAAATTGAGGTAAAGAAGGTGTTAAGCACCTCTGCCTTTTCCTCATCCTTTGTTACAATATTCCCCTCCATGCCTACCAAGGAGTGGAGCTTCTCCTTGCCCTTCCTCTTGCTATTAATATATTTATAGAAGGACTTTTTGTTGTCCTTCACAGCAGAGGCCAGTCTGAGCTCCAAATGTGCTTTTGCCTCCCTAATTTTCTTCCTACAAGACCTAGCAACATCCCTAAACATTCCATGGGTTGCCTCCCCTTTTTTCCAAAGATAATACACCCTCTTTTTTTTCCCTTAGTTCCTTTAGAAGTTCATTACCCATCCAGGCTGGCCGTCTGCCCCGGCGGCTCATCTTCCGGCACACCGGCACAGCCTGTTCCTGCGCCTTCAAGAGTTCTTTCTTGAAGTAGGTCCAGCTCTCCTGAACCCCTTTGTTTTTAAGGGCTGTTTCCCAAGGAACCTTCTGAGTTAGTTCCTTGAGTAGCCTGAAGTCCGCCCTCCGGAAGTCCAGAGTGGAGGTCTTCTTGCTCCCCCTCTTGGCTGAGGGAGCTGGGGTTGTTTAGCCTGGAGAAGAGGAGGCTCAGGGGCGACCTCATTGCTGTCTGCAACTACCTGAAGGGAGGTTGCAGCCAGGAGGGAGTTGGTCTCTTCTCTCAAGCAACCAGCACCAGAACAAGGGGACACAATCTCAAGCTGCACCAGGGGAAGTTTAGGCTCGAGGTGAGGAAAAAGTTCTTCACCGAGAGAGTTGTTGGCCATTGGAATGTGCTGCCCAGGGAGGTGGTGGAGTCACTGTCCCTGGAGGTGTTCTAGAGGGGATTGGATATGGCACTTGGTGCCATGGTTTAGTAGTCATGAGGTGTTGGGTGACAGGTTGGACTTGATGATCTTTGAGGTCTTTTCTAACTTTATTGATTCTATGATTCTATGATTCTGTGGTTACTCATAAAAAATATTCAGCATCTGTCTCCGTCCAGAGATGGTAATGCTATTGCATCTCAAAGTACAAGGATGTCAGCCTTAATGGTAGTAGATTTGAGCAGAAAGGGTCAGATTTCCCTTGGGCCTCACTGTCTCTCCTTGAAAAGTAGAACAAACAAACTACTACTAGGTCTGCTAGACATAAGCAAGGTCCTGCTAACTTCAGCTTATGCAAACTGCACAGCTAAGGGAAGGTGGAAATACTTGATCCGTGAGCTTAATGTTCTGCCCCCATCAGCATGTGTTGTGCCAGAGTCACACACTGCTCTCCTGAAGGTTTATGCTTCCACCAAGGCATAGTGTTTCTTGGTTCTTGTGCCTCATGCAGGCCACTGTCTTTCTGTAGCCCTGCCTGTCTTGCAGATTTTCCTGGGAGTGCCAGTGCAATCAGTATGACTATTGAGTGGGTTTGGTAGTGACCTGGCTGGTGTAACAGACTGACTGTGTGGTCAGTAGGTCGAGAGAGGTTCTCCTCCCTCTCTACTCTGCCTTGGTGAAGCCACTTCTGGAATATTGTGTCCAGTTCTGGGCCCCTCAGTTCAAGAAGGACCTCAGGGAACTGCTTGAAAGAGTCCAGCGCAGAGCCATGAAAATGATGGAGTGGAACATCTGCCTTACAAGGAGAGACTGAGGGAGCTGGAGCTCCTTAGCTTGGAGAAGAGGAGACTGAGAGGTGATCTCATTCAGGTCTATAAATATGTAAAAGGTGAGTGCTAGAGGCTGGAGCCAGGCTCTGCTCAGCAGTGCCCAATGACAGGACAAGAGGCAGTGGGTGGAAGTTGAGAAATAGGAAGTTCCATGGAAACAGCAGGAAGAATTATTTCCCTGTGAGGGTGACAGAACAGTGGAAGAGGCTGCCCAGGGGAGTTGTGTACTCTCTCTGGAGATATTCAAGACCTGCCTGGATGTGTTCCTGTGTGACCTGGTATAGGTGATCCTGCTCTGGCAGGGGGTTTGGACTGGATGATCGCTCAAGGTCCCTTACAGCCCCTAACATTCTGTGATTCTGTGTCCTTGTCTGACAGACAAACCTGCCCTGGAGCTGGATGGCAGGAGCTGGCCGGCAGTAATCCCACAGTTTGCTATCTCTGACCACCTTTCCTTCTATAGAGCCATTTTTCTGGCTATCACTTTTCCCTTTTCATCTCTTTAGAGGAGCTAGAGACAGCTATGGAAGGTGAGGGAAGCATAATTTTTAAAAGGAATCCTGGTTTTTTTACATCAACACCACAACAGCAGCTTAGCTGTTGAAAGGTGGGATACAGGTGGGAAGGAAGTAGTTTAGGCTCATAATCAGGCACTTACAAGCCAAGTGGGATTCTGCATCACATATTCTGTGCAAGGTCACACTTAGTGATCCAATAGGACCCACTGATAGTTGCATAAGAAGGTAGTCTGTAACCAGTGGAAAGATCCTTGGATTTGCCCTGGCATGGGGAAGGGTGAGGTGGGCTTCTGCATGCAAGTTAAATTGTGGGAGCATCACTGTGCTTCCACATGGCTGAACTGCCTACAACAATAGGATACAGCACAGTTTTCTTGGCAACATAGCAGGTAAAATTGTTAAGCAGTCGTGAGAAGACTGAAATCTAAATTGCAGTCTAAGCAAATGACCTGCTGCTCTAAATTGTACCCTTGCAGACAGATTTGCTTACTGGTTGCAATATGTTATTTATCAGGTGTATAAGCTGTAGATTGATCAAAATTATTCGTTTCCATTTATATCTTGTTGGGAAACTGTGGGAGGTCACTGTTTGAATGAAGCAAATTAATGCCAATCATTCTCATATGTGGAATGAGGCAGTTTAAGAAGAATTACTCTTGTAGTTTTCAGCTGAGTTGTTTAACTAAAATCACAGCTGAAAAGGTGGGATTTTTCCCACCATGTAACTGGAAATACTTAATGTAGCCAGAGATCAATCAATATTGATGGTTGAATGGATGGAATGACATTTCAAGTACTGCAGCACTGAGTAAGCTTAACTTAACAGTATGATTGGTAATGTGTGATATCTATCAGGGATGTCAGCTGACCACAGTAAGTCAAAATCTGCTCATCTTAATCATGAATGGTTTCAAGGAGGTCTTTGAATGAGATTCTGTTGTAATGTAAGGCCACTGATTTCACATATATAAGTGAAATGGGATTGTGCCCATTGATTCTTATAATATGGAATGTGGCCAAGGATTTTAGTCCTGGAATAAAAACAGTTTGTTGAAGTGATACTGGGTTAACAATTTTACTTCCTAGTATACTTTAATGTCCTGTGCAGTTAGTTCTCTGTGCAAATTGTTGTGTAATGATCGTTTGGTTTCTCTGTGCTGAAGAGTGGTACTTAAATGGGTGTCATTTCTGTGATGTAAGGAACAACTTTCAGCAATTCACTGTGAGACTTTTCATCTGAGACACAGAACCACAGAATCAACCAGGTTGGAAAAGACCTCAGAGTTTATCAAATCCAACCTATTACCTAACACCTCCTCACAACTAAACCATGGCTCCAAGTGCCACATCCAATCCTCTCTTGAACACCTCCAGGGTCGGTGACTTCACCATCTCCCTGGGCAGCACATTCCAATGGCCAATTAGTCTTTCTGTGAAGAACTTTCTCCTCACCTCCAGCCTAAACTTCCCATAGCACAGCTTGAGACTGTGTCCTCTTGTTCTGGTGCTGCTTGTCTGGGAGAAGAGACCACCCCCACCTGGCTACGACCTCCCTTCAGGTAGTTGTAGACAGCAATGAGGTGTCCCCTGAGCCTCCTCTTCTCCAGGCTAAACAACCCCAGCTCCCTCAGCCTCTCCTCATAGGGCTCTGCTCCAGACCTCTCCCCAGCCTCATTGCCCTTCTCTGGACACGTTCAAGTGTTTCAATATCCTTCTTAAATTGAGGAGCCCAGAACTGGACACAGTACTCAAGGTGTGGCCTAAGCATGGCCTAAGCAGTGCTGAATACAGGGGCAGAATGACCTCCCTGCTCCTGCTGGCCACCCTATTCCTGATACAGGCCAATATGCCATTGGCTTTCTTGGCCACCTGGGCACACTGCTGGCTCATGTTCAGCATCATCATGATTTCAGTAGCCACAGCTAATTTCAGAGGTAGAGCAGTTTAGCAGGTAACACAACACCATGAAGGCTAAGTAAGCCTCAGGTACGCGACATGGGGAAATTCATGTTAATTCTTTGCCCTTGCCTGTAAAAGATGTGTCATCTGTGTGAGTCTGGAGGGATGGAACTTGCACAGCATCTAGAATGGCTAACATTAATTTTATTTCCAGTTCTACCATTTTTATTTCAAGGCCTGATCTCAGCTTCTTTTTGCAGTGTACACAATACCACTTCTCAATCAGAAAGGGATTTTGATTCCTACTGCAGAAGCAAAGGATAACTCTGGAAGCACTTAATACTTCTCCTGAGCAATGTAGCACAGTAACCATGCTAGAATTTTGTGAGTCAAGATAGAGTACTAACAAGACACAGTCTACAGAGATTCCCTGTTCTTAACCATTACTGATCAGTCACTGTGCAGAGGCTGTCTTCTACAGAGTGTCAGTGTTCTCTCGTTCTTTGTTCTCTGCACAGCCTTCCCTAGCTGTCAGTCCAGTCTTGTCAAATGAGGATGCTATTCTGTACTCTTTTTTGGTCCACCCTGCCCATCACAGGCTGAGTTGAATCTGCTGGTATGTATTCAATATCATGCTGATGTCATACCAGCTTCAGAATGAAAGGGCTGGCTGGAGCAAAGTAACATGAGGCTTGAGGTTTGGATTGTAACATGAGAGGCCTCCTGGTTGCTGTTTCCAAGTTTTGGGGTGTTGAGCTTTTCCAGTGGGCAGGCTGCAGGTCAGGGGGTAGTGGAGTCTCTGGCTTCTGATGCTGTTTCTGCATTTTGCTGATCTTTTTCTGCAAACAGGCTAAGGTAATTCCGCATTGTATTAGAATAGAGTAGAATAAACCAGGTTTGAAGAGACTTTCAAGATCATCGTGTCCAACCTATCATCCAACACCACCTAATCAACTAAACCATGCAACCAAGCACCCCATCAAGTCTCCTCCTAAACACCTCCTAATGATGGTGACTCCACCACCTCCCTAGGCAGCCCATTCCAATGGGCAATCACTCTCTCTGTGTAGAATTTCTTCCTAACATCCAGTCTGAACCTTCCCTGGTGCAGCTTGAGACTGTGTCCTCTTGTTCTGGTGCTGCTTGCCTGGGAGAAGAGACCACCCCCACCTGGCTACAACCTCCCTTCAGGTAGTTGTATAGAGCAGTAAGGTCACCGCTGAGTCTTCTCCTCTCCAGGCTAAGCAACCCCAGCTCCCTCAGCCTCTCCTCACAGGGCTTGTGCTCCAAACCCCTCCCCAACTTTGTTGCCCTTCTCTGGACACATTCCTCATTACATTCCTTATCTCAACCCAGGGGTTTTTTTTTTGTGTTACTTTGCCTCCCATCTGTGGGGTGATAAAGGGGTTTGTGAGAGTGGGCTGTGTTAATCTAGGACACTCCCCAAAACAATGCTTACTGAACTGTACAACATTCTTAATAAATTTTTTTGCATGGCATATGCTCTTATGAAACTAAATTGGGGCAATTAGAAAAGTTTTGCATGAATCTTGCTTCCTGACATACCAGCATAATCCTCAATGAAATACCAGATTGCTCCCGGATGAGGTAGCACAGTATCTGCTGCCTGTGATTACTCAGATGCTTACTGATTTTGGGGTATTGCTTAAAGTAGAACAGCATTATCAGAAGCAGGCAGGAGAGTTCTCCAGCACAATAGCCATGAAAAATCTCAGCTTGGACAAACTGACAAATAAGGATCAAATTAAGGAGTCATCTGGGAAGCTTGAAATCTTTTCCTCTCTTGCCACAGATACTGTGGTCTTGCCTCTCTCTCTAAATGAGATAACAATAGGGAAGCCTCAGGGCAGATTGTCTGCTTCAGCTCTCTTGGGGAGTCCTTCTCAGCTTATTAAAGGTGGCTGATCCATTCTAATGCGATGCCAAAGGACTTTGGGACTTAAAATAATATTGTGTGGGTGGTATAAAAAATGATCAACCCTATCATGTGGTATCTTTTCAAATGGAACAGAGGTTCTTAAGAAAATTGGGGGGAGGGAGGCAATGTACTTGGGTTCATGAAGCTTAAAGCAAATTAAATCATTCCAGGTAGTAGTCCACATTCACAGCAAATACAATCATTCTAATTGGTTGCCCCCCATGGCTCTTTCACTCAAAACTCCTTTAGCAACATAGCAACATTTGTACAGATTACATGTTAACAATAGCAAATTCGTTCTCTTATAGACAAAAATTATTCACTACTGCTATGACACTTGACAAAAAACCCATCTGGTAGATCCAAACAGCTATTTGGTTTGATGACATGTCAATTACTTTAATGAAGAGCTGAGAAATATTTACTTAGATGCGTGAGGAAGTGCTGTGCTTTGCTAAATATTATAGAATAGAATAGAATAGAATAGAATAGAATAGAATAGAATAGAATAGAATAGAATAGAATAGAATAGAATAGAATAGAACAGGTTGGAAGAGACCTTCAAGATCATCACGTCTAACCTATCAACCAATCCAACCCACCTAAACAACTAAACCATGGCACCACGCACCCCATCAAGTCTCCTCCTGAACACCTCCAATGAAGGTGACTCCACCACCTCCCTGCGCAAGCACATTCTATCTCTGTATAGAACTTCTTCCTAACATCCAGCCTAAACCTCCCCTGGTGAAGCCTGAGACTGTGTCCTCTTGTTCTGGTGCTGTCTGCCTGGGAGAAGAGGCCAACCTCTGCCTGGCTACAACCTCCTTCAGGTAGTTGTAGAGAGCAGTAAGGTCACCCCTGAGTCTCCTCTTCTCCAGGCTAAGCAACCCCAGCTCCCTCAGCCTCTCCTCATAGGGCTTGTGTTCCAAACCCCTCACCAGCTTCATTTCTCTTCTCTGGACACGTTCCAGCAAGTCAACATCCTTCCTAAACTGAGGGGCCCAGAACTGGACACAGGACTCAAGGTGTGGCCTGCTGGACACACTGTTCCTGATGCAGCCCAGGATGCCATTGGCCCTCTTGGCTGCCTGGGCACACTGCAGGCTCCTGTTCAGCCTACTATTGACCAGTACCCCAAGGTCCCTCTCTGCCTGGCCGCTCTCCAGCCACTCTGACCCCAGCCTCTAGCACTGCATGGGGTTACACACAAATCATAGAATCATACAATCAATAAGGCTGGAAGAAACCTCAAAGATCATGAAATCCAACCTGTCACCCAACACCTCATGACTACTAAACCATGGCACCAAGTGCCATGTCCAATCCCCTCTTGAACACCTCCAGGGATGGTGCCTCCACCACCTCCCTTAGCAGCCCATTCCAATGGCCAATTACTCTCTCTGTGAAGAACTTTCTCCGCACCTCGAGCCTAAACCTCCTCTGGTGCAGCTTGAGACTGTGTCCTCTTGTTCTGGTGCTGCTTGCCTGGAAGAAGAGACCAACCCCTCCTGGCTACAACCATTCAGGTGCAAACTAACATAGTACCCCTGTAGTGTCTATTATTTGGTGATTATTCATGTCTTTCTGGACCATTGTTTTCATCCATTCAATAAGGAGAAACATAATTGTTGCTATGAGGTGGCCATTCATAAATAGTAACATTCTTCCCACATGACAAGGCACACAAGGCAGAAGTCAAAACAATTATTAACAATGCACTGACTATAACAAACTGCTAACAATCTACATGCCAAAAATGTGCTGTCCAAATAATTCAGTGCAATAATAAACAAACTCATCGGCAGAAATCTGCTCATTAACAACTTGCAAGTGGGCAATAGGGTTGGATAATAGATGTTGACTTGCTGGAACATGTCCAGAGAAGGGCAACAAAGCTGGGGAGGGGTTTGGAGCACAGCCCTGTGAGGAGAGGCTGAGGGAGCTGGGGTTGCTTAGCCTGGAGAGGAGGAGGGTCAGGGGAGACCTTATTGAGGTCTACAGCTACCTGAAGGGAGGTTGCAGACAGACAGGGGCTTGGGCTCTTCTCCCAGGCAACTAGCACCAGAACAAGAGGACACAATCTCAGGCTGTGCCGGGGAGGTTTAGACTGGATATTAGGAAAAAATTCTTCATAGAGAGAGTGATTGGCCATTGGAATGTGCTGCTCCAGGGAGGTGGTGGAGTCACCATCACTGGAGGTGTTTAGGACCAGACTGGATAGGGTGAGGGACAGGGATCTGCTGGAGAGAGTCAAACAGATTGCTACCAGGATGATGAAGGGACTGGAGTATGTGCCCTGTGAGGAGAGTTCATCGAGTCCAACCTGTCACCACAGACCCCATGACTAGACCATGGCACCAAGTGCCACGTACAGTCCCCTCTTGAACACCTCCAGGGATGGTGACTCCACTGGTTGTGGAGTCCTTCTCCACCCAGCCCAAACCACCACAGTGACCTACACTAGGTGCTCCTGCTTTGGCAGGGGAGTTCAACTCAATGATTCTTTCAAGGTCCCTTCCACCCCCTAACATTCTGTGATTCTATGATTTTATGTGATTCATATTTTATGTCCTTTACTTGAGCATATTGGTTTACTAAGCCCAAAAGGAGACAATTTGTTCATCTTTACTGTTCTCTCACAACTGGAGCAGCTCACAAATACAAATCTACAATAGAATCAGAATTGTTGTTCTGTTCTGCTGTGCACTCCAGGAAGCCTGATCTGAGCAGTTCAACTTGTAGAAGTCCACAAGCAGGTTGTTGGATGAGCCAGGGAATTATAGGCCTGTCAGCCTGACCTCAGTGCCAGGCAAGATTATGGAACAGGTCATCTTGTGTGCGGTCACACAGCACTTACAGGATGGCCAAGGATGGCCTAGCCAGCATGGATTTAGGAAGGGCAGGTCCTGCCTGACCAACCTGATCTCCTTCTATGATCAGGTGACTGCCTGGTGGATGTGGGGAGGCCTGTGGATGTGGTCTACCTGGACCTCAGCAAGGCCTTTGACACCGTCCCCCACAGCAAACTCCTGGCCAAGCTGGCAGCCCATGGCTTGGACAGGAGCACATTGCGTTGGGTTAGGAACTGGCTGGAGGGCCGAGCCCAGAGAGTGGTGGTGAATGGTGCCACATCCAGCTGGCGGCCTGTCACTAGTGGTGTGCCCCAGGGATCAGTGCTGGGCCCCATGCCCTTTAACATCTTTATTGATGATCTGGATGAGGGCATTGAGTCCATCATCAGTAAATTTGCAGATGACACCAAGCTGGGGGCAGCAGTTGATTTGCGGGAGGGCAGAGAGGCTTTGCAGAGGGACCTTGACAGGCTGGACAGATGGGCAGAGTCCAATGGCATGAGATTGAACACATCCAAGTGCTGGGTTCTGCACATTGGCCACAACAACCCAAGCAGTGCTACAGGCTGGGGTCAGAGTGGCTGGAGAGTGGCCAGGCAGAGAGGGACCTGGGGGTACTGGTTGATTGTAGGCTGAACATGAGCCTGCAGTGTGCCCAGGCAGCCAAGAAGGCCAATGGCATCCTGGCTTGCATCAGGAACAGTGTGGCCAGAAGGAGCAGGGAGGTCATTGTGCCCCTGTACACTGCACTGGTTAGGCCACACCTTGAGTCCTGTGTCCAGTTCTGGGCCCCTCAGTTTAGGAAGGATGTTGACTTGCTGGAACGTGTCCAGAGAAGAGAAATGAAGCTGGTGAGGGGTTTGGAACACAAGCCCTGTGAGGAAAGACTGAGGGAGCTGGGGTTGCTTAGCCTGGAGAAGAGGAGACTCAGGGGTGACCTTATTGCTCTCTACAACTACCTGAAGGGAGGTTGTAGCCAGGCAGAGGTTGGTCTCTTCTCCCAGGCAGACAGCACCAGAACAAGAGGACACAGCCTCAGGCTGCGCCAGGGGAGGTTTAGGCTGGAGGTTAGGAAGAAGTTCTACACAGAGAGAGTGATTGGCCATTGGAATCGGCTACCTGTGGAGGTGGTGGAGTCACCTTCATTGGAGGTGTTCAGGAGAAGACTTGATGGGGTGCTTGGCTGTATGGTCTAGTTGTTGGGTGGGTTGGATGCGATGATCTTGAAGGTCTCTTCCAACCTGGTGTATTATATTATTCTATTATTGTATTATTGTATTGACAAGTTTGGGGTTAATTTTTGATACGTGATAGAATTACTAGTCATTGATTATTCTTCTTTTCAGGGCATACTCACCACTATCTTGAGACTGCAGAGTGGCTGCAAAAACTGATCCACCACAGCAGTTTTTTAACTACCTAGCAAGTAGTCTTCTAGCAAGTAAGTTCCTCATTCAGCTTTATTTTTCCCTCGTGTTCCTGACTTTTGCTTAATCCTTGTGTTTACTATTGTGGTGGTTTGAGCTTTAACTGGGATTTAAGAGCTCAGATGGGGGGCAAAGCCGAGAATCCCTCCCCTCTTACTCCCCCTCCTCTCTCCAGAACGAGAGAAAAAGAAAGAGAAGGAGCCAATCTACCAAGAAATAATTTGGAGTCAGTTTGGAAGTAGAGAGGGAAAAATTTTCTTTAATATTTAGTTAGTTAGTTAGTTAGTTAGTTTAGTTAGTTAGTTAGTTAGTTAGTTATGTTTATATATGTGTATATATATATATATAACAATAACAGGAAGGGTTCGCAAGGATAAGGAACAAGGATGGATGGGGGAAATATGTATACAAAACCAGTCCTCTGAAGTCCTTTGAAGAGGCATGGGTGTAGCAGGGAGGAGGAGGACCAGGCCTGACCACGTGGCAGAGAAGCAGGAAGCCAGCAGCAGTCCTCTCATCCAAGCAAGGCAGGAGCAAAAGAGAGCAAATAGCTGCAGTGTCTTCCTTTTTATAGGCTTGCTGGACAGGGAGGGGGAGTGGAACAGACTAACTCAGTTTCCCAGGGGGAAAACCCCTTCCAGGGAGAGCAAACCTCTCACAAGCCCTCCCTGCCCACCTCCTTTCAGGATGGGTGTAATCCATCACAAATATAAAGACAACCATATTAATTTCCTGGGTCAAGTGAACATGAATTCAAATTGCATAGTATGAATGTGATTTTAATCATTCCCAGGTAGAATGAAACCTATCTATAGTACAGATATAACTGAGATAAAGTACTGACTCAACTGATTATTCCTACTTTTAATGCCAGTGGGACTGTCAGTGTGTCTCTGGATTCACAGATTGCACTGGGTTGGAAAGGACCCCCAAAGGTCCTTGCCCAGCCCTCTTGTTCAACCCTCCCTGCAGTCAGTAGGGACACCATCAACTAGATCAGGCTGCCCAGGGCCATACTGAGTCTGATTTTGAATGTCTCCAGGGACAGGGCCTCAACCATATCCCTGAGCAACCTGTTCCAGTATTTTACCACTCTCATTGTAAAGAACTTCTTCCTTATGTCCAACCTACATCTATCCTGCTCCACTTTAAAACCATTGCCCCTCATCCTACTGCTACAAGCCCTTCTAAATAGCTCCTCCCCAGCCTTTCTGTAGGTCCCCTTCAGATATTGAAATGTAGTGACAAGGTGGTCCCAGAGCCCCCTCTTCTTCAGGTGGAACAGCCCAAATTCTTTCTCCACAGGAGAGATGCTCCAGCCCTCTGATCATCTTTGTGGTCCTACTCTGGACCCACTCCAGCAGGTGTATGTCTCTCTTGTGTTGGGGGCCCCAGAGCTGGACACAGTACTCCAGGTGAGGTCTCTCCAGAGCAGAGCAGAGTGGCAGAATCACCTCTCTTGACATGTTGGCCAAACTTATTGTGATGTAGCCCAGAATGTGTTTGGCCTTCTAGGCTTCAAGTGTGCATTGTTGGCTCCTGTCCAGATTCTCATCCACCAGTCCTCTCTCATCCCAAAGTCCTTTTCTGCAGGGCTGCTCTCAGTTTCATCATCCCCCAGCCTGTATTGATATTGAGGGTTGCCCTGACCTAGGTACAGGACCTTGCACTTTGCCTTGTTGAACCTCATGAAATTCTCCTCAGCCCTCCTCTCCAGCCTGTCCAGGTCCCTCTGGATAGCATCTCATCCTTCAGCCTTATCAACTACACCACTCATCTTGGTATCATCTGCAAACTTGCTGAGGGTGCCCTCAATCTTGCTGTATATATCATTCAAGATATTGAACAGCACTGGTCCCAATACAGACCCTTGAACAACAGCACTTGTTTCTTGTCTCCATACTAGCCTTTGTATGCAACCAACTCCTTGTCCTCTGCACAGTCCCCCCATCAAATCCATAGCTTTCCAGCTTAGAGAAGGATGTTTTGGAGGGACTGTGTCAAAGTCTTTAAGGCACAGGAAAGTCTTTAAGGCACAGGAAAATGTTAAAGCACAAGAAATTTGGGGTGAACACAGAAAGATTGTAAATAATAAACCATTAGTCTCTGGCCCAACAATTCTCCAGCAACAAGTGCAATTATGTAGACAGATGGTGCTGACCTCAAACTCCTTTCCCCACAGTATGGTGGTTGCTCAGCACTGAGCACTGCTGAATAGACAGATACGGTTTTGACATAGTCAGGAAGGAAGGTACCTGCCCATGGTGTGACAGAGCACTCACTTACTGGGCTGACAGGTAAAACAAATAAAGATCTTCACCCCTGGAGATGCTGAGCACATGTGACACCTGTCTCTGTTAATTCAGAGTTTTTTCAGGTGAATGAATGAGTAAAAATGAAGGGTCACAGTCACCTGATTTGGGGCACGGAGAGGGGACTGCTGAATAAGGAATTCAGTCCTAGGGAACCTCTAATCAGGCAAGAAATGCCAGGGGCACTGGACACAAAAAGGCAGAAATTCACCCCAGTTCTTGTGTCTTAAAATTGTATTCAAGGGTTACTTTTCCACTCAGAGTCTTTGTGTTGGAGCAGGTATTGTCTGCCTGCCTCTCTGCTCAATGCTGAACCCCAGGCAGCACCATCCTCCCTGCAACAGCACCATCCTCCCTGCAACAGAGGAAAGCTCTTTACATCTCTGCCTTCCTCTCCAGAAATGCCCATGGCCCCAGGCCGACTACATTTCTACTGTGGCCAGATAGAATGTGGGTGCAGAGGATCAAACATTTCCTGTACCTGGTAGTAGAGGCAAGTAAAAATCCTTAGCTGCAGTTACAATAAGGTTCCTCGAAATGGGGACCCTGTGTAGGGGTGTTCAGGCATGAGATGAGTGGGCAGGTCCTGATGGAGTGTCAGGTCCCATAGTCACTGCTCTCATCCTCACAGTCTCTCTTGCTCCTCAATGATCTCAGGGACTCACTACTATCTAATTTCTGGCACCTAAGTGAGGCTGCTAAGTTCATCACCTTAGGCTCTTCCAGTTAACATAGGGAAGGCATACTGGGATGGCAAGACCTTGAAGAACCCTGGTGCATTTAAGGCCTGAGTGGGGGTTTAGAGGTGTTTGTTTCTATCCATTGTCAGCCAAAGGCAACTGTTCCCCTGAATTAAGAGCTTTGGTTAAGTGCCTAAAGGCAAGCAGGATCACTGTGATCTCCCATTCTCAGTACTGTAAGTGAAGAAAATGGTCTCTGCTGCTTACAGTGCACAGCCAGGCTGCTGCTCCTGCTGCTCCAGTCCTCTCCAGCAGCAAAAAGACTTGAGTCTCAGAGATTTGGGTCCCTCCAGTCTCCTTCCACAGGCACATATCATGGATGGTCGGCAGCAGTCCTAGTAGTGAGTAAGGGAGCCTGGTCTGGGAGAGTCTGTGGAGTCATCATGCCCTGTCTTGACCCTTTGGCTGCAGACCAGGCTAGTGCTGCATCACCCAAACCATTAAAAATAGAATAAATTGATGTTGCTGTAGCCATGATCCATGGGGGTGTGGTGTATGTCTGTAACACTCTGCTTCCAGCAGCCACTCCTGGGACTCTGGCAAAGGGCTGCAATTCCTGACAACCCAAAGAATTTGGGTAAGGGAGCAATGTGTTTACTGTCTTTGTAAGGAGTGCCACTTCCAAACATGACTCCCCCATTCTGATATGATGGGATAGACCCAGTCTAACTTAGGAAAAAGTCTGGCTAAATGCAGTGCTATGTAGGTCAACATGAATATTATTTTTGTATTGTAGTCCTAACAACCAGTGAAAAGATAACAGTGCTTGTTAGCTTCAACAAGGCCAAATGCCAGGTCCTGCACTTGGGTCACAACACCCCCAAGCAACACTACAGGCTCAGGCAAGCGTGGCTGGATTGCTGTCTGGCAGAAAGGGACTTGGGGGTTCTAATCAACAAGCAACTGAAGGTGAGCAGGCAGTGTGCCCAGGTGGCCAAGAAAGCCAATGGCATCCTGGCTTGGATTAGAAATGCTGTGTCCAGCAGGAGTAGGGAACTGATTGTCCCCTTGGAGTCAGCACTGATGAGGCCACACCTCAAGTATTGTGTCCAGTTTTGGGCACCTCAATGCAGGAGAGATGTGGAGGTGCTGGAGCCAGTGCAGAGGAGGGCAACAATACAATACAATACAATACAATACAATACAATACAATACAATACAATACAATACAATAATACAATACAACACACCAGGTTGAAAGAGACCTTCAAGACCATCGCATCCAACCCATCAACCAATCCAACCCACCTAAACAACTAAACCATGGCACCAAGCACCCCATCAAGTCTCCTCCTGAACACCTTCAACGAAGGTGACTCCAACGATGCTGGGGAAGGGCCGAGAGAATAAATCTGATGAAGAACAACTGAAGGAGCTAGGGCTGTTTAGTTTGGAAAAGAGGAGACTGAGGGGAGACCTCATTGCTCTACAGCTACCTGAAAGGATGTTGTGGAGAGGCTGGTGCTGGTCTCTTCTGACAAGTAATTACAATACAATACAATACAATACAATACAATACATCAGGTTGGAAGAGACCTTCAAGATCATCGCGTCCAACCCATCAACCAATCCAACCCACCCAACAACTAAACCATGCAGCCAAGCACCCCATCAAGTCTTCTCCTGAACACCTCCAATGAAGGTGACTCCACCACCTCCACAGGCAGCCCATTCCAAAGGGCAATCACTCTCTCTGTGTAGAACTTCGTCCTAACATCCAGTCTAAACCTCCCCTGGCGCAGCCTGAGACTGTGTCCTCTTGTTCTGGTGCTGGCTGCCTGGGAGAAGAGACCAACCTCTGCCTGTCTACAACCTCCCTTCAGGTAGTTGTAAAGAGCAATAAGGTCACCCCTGAGTCTCCTCTTCTCCAGGCTAAGCAACCCCAGCTCCCTCAGCCTTTCCTCATAGGGCTTGTGTTCCAAACCCCTCACCGGGTGATTAGTGATAGAACAAGAGGGAATGGCCTCAAGCTGTGACTGGGTAGGTTTAGACTGGACATTAGGAAAAACTTTTTTGCAGAAGGAGTGGTCAGGCATTGGAATTGAACTGCCCAGGGAGGTGGTTGAGTCACCAACCCTGGATGTGTTTAAAGGTCTCTTCTTCCAGGCAACCAGCACCAGAACAAGAGGACACAGTCTCAAGCTGTGCCAGGGGAGGTTTAGGCTGGATGTTAGGAAGAAATTCTTCACAGAAAGAGAGATTGGCCATTGGAATGTGCTGCCCAGGGAGGTGGTGGAGTCCCCATCACTGGAGGTGTTTAGGAAGAGACTGGATGGGGCGCCTGGTGCCATGGTTTAGTTGATTAGAGGTGTTGGGTGATACGTTGGACTCAATGATCTCGAAGGTCTTTTCCAACCTGGTTAATTCTAATTCTATTCTATTCTATTCTATTCTATTCTATTCTATTCTATGGTCATTTGGATGTGGTGCTTGGGGATATGGTTTAGGGGTGGACCTTGTAGAGTAGCGTTCTTGGTTGGACTTGGTGATCCTGAGGGTCTTCTACAACCTGAATGTTTCTGTCATTCTGTGATTAGGCAGATACCGAAACAGACTTTGCCTGTCTTGTCAGGGTACAAATGAGTAAAGATCCAGTAGCACAGTTCATTAGGAAGGAAATAGACCATTTAATTATCCTAAGAAAACTCTCTTCCTCCTTTTTTTCCCCTTTTGTTTTTGTTGGGTTTGGGATTTTTGCTAATGGTTGTAGTTTTCTTAGTTGTCTCTGAGATTTATATACTGCCATAGAAGTGCAAAGCACCTGTCTCCTGACCTGTCAGCTTCATCAGGCTTAGGGAACTGAGGAGGAAAAGCAGAAGAAAATATGTGAATGCAATTGCTACAATATTGAATTATGTTATGCTGCCATATGCACTTGAACTGGTTTCAAAACAAAACCCCACAGTTTTGTCTCTGCACTTATCCTGCATGATTGTCTGAACTTAAACTCTCTCTCTCTCTCTGCTTTGCATAAGGAATTATTTAAAAAAGAGGAAAAAAAGCCTTTCTTCTTTTATTTACAATCAGTGTTGTGTCCCTGTGCCCTAAATCTTGCTAGTTGGAAGAGTGGGAGGGAAAGCAATTTAATTAAGTTAACTTTATTGACCTGCTGGAGCTGTTGTTTAATAGCATGGCTCCCTGGAGTGTAGTGCAGGTAAATTGAATGAATGCCACAGAAAATCACTTCCCTGCATTGCATGTTTCCAACCTCTGCCAGGCAGTTTGGGATAAGTAGCCAATCAGGAAAAAAGGTTTTTCCAGCCTTGCTGGGTTAGATGGCATTTTCCATTATGCTCAGAACAAGGTGCAGAGTGTTACCTTCTGACCATATCAAGAGGCATAACTGGGGTTGTGTGTAACACTCAGCTGCTGCATTAGCAAGGCACCTTTGTGGATTGGCTCTTCAGCCATGCATCCCAAAATACCTTTTTTTAGGAAGGAGGAAAAACTAGTATGTCAATCTGAATAAAAGTGCTGTGAGTAAACTATTTAACATTAAAACCTCAATACACTCATTGAACCTGTGGGGTGTCCCTGCCCATGGCAGGGGGGTTGGAACTAGATGATCCTTGAGGTCCCTTCCAACCCTGACTGACACTACTACTACTACTACCCTGAGAAATCAGCACTCAGAAGGATAAGAGATATCTTCTGGAGTTGTGCTTCTCATTAAATATTAGGGGGCAGGGAGGGGAAATTTAGAAGAACAATTACAAAGCTTCTTTGTTAAACTGATAAAGCAAAGCCTAAAAAAACATATGCAATGTATTCTCAGAGGTGCCTGCTGCTGTTCCAGCTACTGCTTCTGATTTTAAAATCTTTGTCCAAATGTCTTCATAGTCCATAAAAAGAGCAGAACAGCTTCTCTACAGATGATTGGAACACACCCCATTTTCTGCATTGTTCTTCAGTACTGCCCACCAAGTGCTGTAAGACAGCATCTGAGCCTGTTGCACCTGTATTTCCAATCACTTCTAAAGGTCAAGCCAGATCTGTATTTGTGCAATATAACAGCAACTTCATGTACCTTTTAACCCCTGAGGAATTTAATGTTTCACTGATGAAAGCTGAGATCATAGAATCATAGAATTGTTAGGGTTGGAAGAGACCTCAAGGATCATCTAGTTCCAACTACCCTACCAGGGGCAGGGACACCTCACACTAGAGCAAGTTGCTCACAGCCACATTCAGCCTGGCCTCAAAAACCTCCAGGGATGAGGCTTCCACCACCTCCCTGGGCAACCTGTGCCCGTTTTTCACCACCCTCATGGGGAGGAATTTTTCCTAACATCCAATCTGAATCTACCCATTTCTACTTCTGTTCCATTCCCCCTACTCCTATCATTACCTGACACCCTAAAAAGTCCCTCCCCAGCTTTCTTGTAGGCCCCCTTCACATACTGGAAGGCCACAATTAGGTCTCCTTGGAGCCTTCTCTTCTCCAGACAGAACAGCCCCAACTCTCTCAGTCTCTCTCCTCATAGGAGAGGAGCTCCAGCCCTCTGCTCATTCTCATGGCCCTTCTTTGACATATTCCAGCACTTCCAGATCCTTCCTGTGTCAGGGGCTCCAGAACTGGATGCAGTACTCCAGGTGGAGTCTCAGCAGAGCAGAGTAGAGGGGGAGAATCACCTCCCTTGACCTGCTGGCTATGCTTCTCTTGATGCAGTCCTACAGCTTTGCTTTAAAGGATATATAGCCCTTTAGCTAATTTATGTTTTACTCTGGAAAACAATAAGATATGCCATTTTAATTACAATTCATGGTTTTCTCATAGTCACTCATAATTCAGTGTTTTGAGTAAGCTTGTGTGTATTTTTTTTACCTTTTATATGTGAATAGATGATTCCTGGCTTCAAACTGTAGGTTTTGATTTTAAATGCATGGGAGAGAAGAGAGGTTGGTTTGTCTTTTCTTGTACTGACCCAAATATTTGGGAAAAACAGGCAAGTTTCAAGCATGTAAGTCCTTTAGGTGATACTCGGGTGTCTTTAAGCAATCACAGCCAAAGGATAGCATTCACAATCGCTACCCCTGTGGTAGGCATTACACTGATGGAGAGCCAGACTGTGCTTTAGAACATCATTTCTCACCACACCAGGCCACCTCTGGGGGTGATCACTCCCAGTTTGTCTCTTGACCTTTGTGCTCTAATATGCCACCTATACCCCCAGAAGTGGTGCCATATGCTTTTAATATACAAACCCGAGCTGTGGGGCAGCCTAGAAATCTCCAAGTGCTCTTTACCTGGCTCTCTGCTCCAAGCTCTGGCATAGCACTGAGATGAGGGACACCCACCTGCAGCACAGGACATGAAGTCCAGAAGCTGAAACTGCTTCCAATGTTAGATTAACATGGTTCTTGACTTGCACTGCTGTCTCGATCCGGAGAGGGAAAGAGATTCAGGTTTTTAATGAATATTCCCGTGTTGTGAAATTAGAGGCACAAACGAGGCCAAAATATCAACAGCTAGACTATTGATTACGTAACTACAGTGGATGGACATAAATAAAGTGGAGGGATCAGAAGGGGAGAGAGAGAGAATAGGAAGAGAGAGAAGAAAGGGAGAAGAGGGAAAGAATTATATTACCACACCCCTCACCCCCCAAGACAGTTTGAGTCTGTGGAGGATAGGTGCTGCAGGAGATGTTGGGTCTGTAGAGAAACGGTGCTGCAGGAGATGTTGGGTCTGTAGAGGAAGGGTGCTGAGGCTTTTTCTGTAGAAGGGATGAGCTCCTCTGGGCAGCTTCTTCAGCTCCATGAGTTGCAGCAGGCGGAACTTAGGGCACGGAGAGAGGGTTTTCAGAGTCCAAGATCCATCGTGTTGGCCCCGTGATGTTTCCAGCGTGTGCTGCCGTCTGCTTTCTTCTGCATTTTGCTTCTCCAATTTTCTCCTCTACAAGCCAGTAGTTGCTCCAGTCTTTTATACAGTTTTTTAGCCCTCAGGCAAGTGTCCAGGTGTTGTTCCCCAGGATATCGTTCTGGGAAATCATCTTTAGGTCCAGGTATCGTTCCCCAGGAAATCTTTCTGTGTACTCAGGTGAATTTGGGCAGCCACTGGATGGAGGTGGGGGAAGGCCTCTGCCTCCTCCTTCTCCATCTACCTACCCACACACTCTTTACTCATCAGGAACCATTGTCCTTTCCTGGGGTATCTGATGGCTGGAAATGATCTTGTCCTGAAGGTGTGAATGTTGGGCCCTTGGGCCATTGTTGTAGGCCAGCTGCAGTCCCATGAGCAATGTTATCTTTGCACCTTCCAAGAGTCCTTCCAGTGGCTCTGCCCAACCCACATCAGCTATTGTCTGGGCAAGCAGCAAGTGATTTTATCTTTGTTGAGTCACACCAGGAGATACAAGCTTTAGTCTCTCACAACTGCATGTTTGTGTGTGTCCACAAAAGGATGATGTCTTGTATGAGTAATCCTGAGAAGCTAGCTACCTTGTATTCTCCAGTGCTCTGTTACTTTATCTTTATGAAATGTGTGTTTAAATGGCCATTAAATTAAATGGCTGTTAAAATAAATGCTGTTTTTTGGAATCTGTATTCCATATATGCAAGGTAAGTGCAGTTTCTGTGCTAATGGTTGTGCCTGGGGTCAGAGGCAGGCCTTGGGCTGCCCAGGGAGATGGTGGAGTCACCGTCACTGGAGGTGTTTAGGAAGAGACTGGATGGGGTGCTTGGTGCCATGGCTTAGTTGATTAGATGGTGTTGGATGATAAGTTGGACTCAATGATCTCAAAGGTCTCTTCCAACCTGGTTAATTCTATTCTATTATTTCAAAAGTAGACTTCTCAGATTTTCAGCTTTTTTTTCTTTTTTAGCTTCCTGCAGAGATTTGTTATGACACAGATAGATTTAGCTCTTGATATTTGAAAATGTTATGAGTTTGGAATTCGTTTAATGTCAAAAGCTAGGAAAAAGTCTAAGTTGGTGTATTTGTACCACAGGAAAGTGTTGGCTTTTTATTTTCAGGTAAGGATAAGAATTTTCTCTACATACAAAAGTTTGCTGATTTACTAGCTGGGTTTTGGGTTAGTTTCAAGGATAGTCCTATAACAGGTGGATAGAAGTAGCTTACTGTGACTTTTTTTCCCCCCAGACACTAACAGAAACTTTCCCTGTCACATCTGTTCTCTTTTGAGGTTGCTCTTTCCACACCTAAGGAGGCAGAAGTTCTGTAAATGCAAAGGCATGACATCTTCTAGGCTTTAGCTGTTGCTTGAAGATATTCCTGCTTCTCACTGTCATTGCCACCCACCAGCTGGCAGTGCTGCCCCTGCAGTTTCGCTAGCTGAGTGGCTCGCATGACTGCTCCTTACCCTGAAACTTGCAAACTCGGCCAAGCCAGTCCAGATCCAGCGTTCACACCACTGAAAATGAACTGACTCATTTTGCCTCAAGCATTTTAGAGAGAATTCACATGACCCTCCCCACTGGCACAGCTCTGGGGCAGACTGTGGAAAACAGAGTGTTTGCTGTACTCCAAGTGCTAAGCACTTTGAATGTGGGAGAAGGCAGCAGAAGTGACTAGCATAGTTGTGTCCAACAGACTTGCATTCAGACATGATACAAACTTTTTGGTTGTTACTCTTACTGGTCTCTCAATTTTCATTCACCTTTTCCCCCTTCTAAAGACTAAAACTGGCCTATGCTAACATTTTGAAGTTGATTTACTTCACATTAATTGGTTGTTCCTTTATTTAAGCAAATAGAGATCAACAAGGATGTGTCAAAATTTTGCTACATGAGAGACAAATGTTACTTTTAGACTACAACACAGTCTCTAAGTAAACCAGTTAAAAAGATATGGGTTGATATGGCGATGCTCCCAGAAGCTCACAGACCTTAACCTGGCAGTAGGCAACTAATGTTCCATAATCCCACCTATGGGAAGCCCTAGGGAGCTTGAAGAGTTCAGTCTGATAATTTACTGGGAAATCCCTGCCAATTCCTCCATAAGAAAAAATAAATATAGGGAGAAGATAGCATAGCCTGGACAGTTCAGGAGGAACCCAGATGCTGAACAGTATTGATGAGTCTTGGTTTGTCCTCTGGCATCAGAAGCTTCTTACTGCAATATCCAAGCAGGTTGTCTGCCTTACCGTGTATAGCCCGTGAAAGGACAGCAGCAACATTGTCATAATGAGAAGGGAAGATTCATTCTCTGCTGCAAAGTGTGTCATCAACAAAATTACTCTTTAAATTTTCTACCAGTAGATGAAAATAACCTTATGAGTAAAATTAACCAAAGAAGTAGGGGAAGAAATATAATTTCTCTGCTTGGAAGTGACAGATGAGAATGAATTAATCCCGGTGTTTTGGTTTCTCTTAGATAAGGGAGCTTGAATAAAATCACTAAGGAACTTTGTGCCCTTTCACAAATACACAGAGCAGCATTGCCAAACCTTGACCAGAGGAAAGCAAAAAACATTTAGGAATAAAACTTGTCAATACAAAAGCCAGGAACTCTGAAGGGAACTCTGCAGTGCACTGGTAGAAAAGGGCAACAAAGCTAGTGAGGAGCCTGGAGCACAAGCCCTATGAGGAGAGGCTGAGGGAGCTGGGGGTGTTTAGCTTGGAGAAGAGGAGGATCAGTGGAGACCTTATTGCCATCTACAACTACCTGAAGGGTGGTCACAGCCAGGTGGGGGTTGGTCTTTTCTTCCAGGCAACCAGTGACAGAACAAAAGGATACAATCTCAAGCTGTGCCAGGCGAAGTTTAGGCTGGATACTAGGAAGAAATTCTTCACAGAAAGAGTGATTGGCCATTGGAATGTGCTGCCCAGGGAGGTGGTGGAGTCACCATCACTGGAGGTGTTTAAGAAGAGACTGGATGAGGCACTTGGTGCCAAGGTTTAGTTGATTAGATGGTGTTGGGTGAAGGGTTGGACTCAATGATCTCAAAGGTCTTTTCCAACCTGGTTAGTTCTGTATTCTATTCTGTATTCTGTACTTTGATTCAAAAAATCACTTCAAGAGTACATCAGTCAAGTCAGAGGTGAAATTTTAAAGACTTTTAATGAAGCATGAAAAGACAGTAATAACCAATAGCACAAATTCTGCCAGAGCATAGGAATTTGAAAAGTCATTTTGGTATTTTCTGTTATGATCATCACTAATTGTCTCCTGCATCCAGTACATGAGATATTCCTTAACTCTCTTCTGCATCCAGGATATCACACATGAGGAGAGCTGCAGTGTAGGCTAGGAAACATCCTAAGGAGTTGTTTTTTATATATATTTTGAACTGGGATATTTAGTAGGTGTGTTTGGAGCAGAGGATTCCAACATAGTTGTTAATACAGCTCATGGCAGGAGGTGAGTCTGCCTTTATCCTGCTGTGCTGACATATGGCTCTGCGTACGTGCACCAGCCACTTTTGTGGAGTGTTTCCATTCAGCTGTTTGTCAGCCACTGAAATCCCCCCTGAGCATACCTTCCCTGGAGAGGTTTATGGACTCTTACTCTATTTGGAGTAACCCAACTAGCTAAGCCAGAGACTGAGTGTCCATCCTGCTTAGCCTTGCCTGTGTGCTAGCGCTTGGGTCAGCATCATGGCAAAGCAGTTCAGGTCCCACAGTGCCCAGGGCTGAATTTTGTAAGTTGTGAACCCTAAATCTACAGTAAGCTGTGTCACCCTATGAACTGCTTCACACAGCATTGGACAATTGTAACAGTGTCTGGCTCAAACCTCTTGTGCTGTGAACCTATGAACATGGTGAAACAGATAATTTCTGGTTCTTCACATGGACATGAAGTACCTTTTGAATTGTTCAGAGAGTCTGGGGAATTGCATTAAAAGTAAAGAATAAGACACTGGAAAACGTGTGCATGTCTTAGGGGATCAGTGTGAAGGCTGAGATGCTGCATTAGGGTGCAGTGTAAGCACTCGCACTAAACTTTCAAAACAGTTCTCCTGTTCCTCTTCTCTCTCACATCATTTCTAGGAGTTGAGGAGACCTGTTAGCAGGATAGAACCCTTATCATTGTACTGGAGTCCCTCCAAAATCTGCCTAGCTCCTGTTGCATGGGATTGGCTGGCATTATTTCACTTTCCATCTCTATCTTTATTTCTCTTGAGATGTTTGTTTTCTCTTGTCTGTGGGTAGCACTGCAAGTAGAAGGATGTATGACACCATCCCCAACAGCAAACTCCTGGCCAAGCTACCAGCCCATGGCTTGGACAGGATCACACGGTGTTGGGTTAGGAACCAGCTGGAGGGCCGAGCCCAGAGAGTGGTGGTGAATGGTGCCACATCCAGCTGGCGGCCTGTCACTAGTGGTGTGCCCCAAGGATCAGTGCTGGGCCCCATGCTCTTCAACATCTTTATTGATGATCTGCATGAGGGCATTGAGTCCATCATCAGTAAATTTGTAGATGGCACCAAGCTGGGGGCAGGAGTTGATCTGCTGGAGGGAAGAGAAGCTTTGCAGAGGGACCTCAACAGGCTGGACAGATGGGCAGAATCCAACGGCATGAGATTGAACACATCCAAGTGCCGGGTTCTGCACACTGGCCACAGCAACCCCATGCAGTGCTACAGGCTGGGGTCAGAGTGGCTGGAGAGCGGCCAGGCAGAGAGGGACCTGGGGGTGCTGGTTGATTGTAGGCTGAACATGAGCCTGCATTGTGCCCAGGCAGCCAAGAGGGCAAATGGCATCCTGGCCTGCATCAGTGTGGCCAGCAGGAGCAGGGAGGTCATTGTGCCCCTGTACACTGCACTGGTTAGGTCACACCTTGAGTCCTGTGTCCAGTTCTGGGCCCCTCAGTTTAGGAAGGATGTTGACTTGCTGGAACATGTCCAGAGAAGGGCAACAAAGCTGGGGAGTGGTTTGGAACACAAGCCCTATGAGGAGAGCTGGGGTTGCCTGGAGAAGAGGAGACTCAGGGGTGACCTTCTTGCTCTCTACAACTACCTGAAGGGAGGTTGTAGACAGGCAGAGGTTGGTCTCTTCTCCCAGGCAGCCAGTACCAGAACAAGAGGACACAGTCTCAGGCTGTGCCAGGGCAGGTTTAGGCTGGAGGTTAGGAGGAAGTTCTCTACAGAGAGAGTGATTGCCCATTGGAATGGGCTGCCTGAGGAGGTGGTGGAGTCACCTTCATTGGAGGTGTTCAGGAGGAGACTGGATGGGGTGCTTGGTGCCATGGTTTAGTTGTTTAGGTGGGTTGGATTGGTTGATGGGTTGGACGTGATGATCTTGAAGGTCTCTTCCAACCTGGTTTATTATATTGTATTGTATTGTATGTGCATATATACATTCAGCTTGGCCTTGAGGAGAGGCTGCGAGGATGAGTTGAGGGAAAGAAGGTCATAATCAGATGGCCTATCTTCCATTTAAGTTCCTGTACCTACAGTTTTAGAGTCAACTAAGTGGAAAGAATTAGGCATAGAAGTTGGTGTCCTTATACAAGCTTTGTGGCAATGGTTTGTAATTGGTCTGTAAAGGATAATATCTAAATGTAAGTAAGCATAATGCAACTACCTGCACGTTGGACTAGGTCATTTATGCAAGACACAGTGAATGTGGAAATACTGCTGGTGGGCTTTAGAATAGCAAATTCACAGCTTTACTTGTGCTCCAGATTACCAGCAATAGGCTGTCATGCCATTACAGTGCCCTGGCTGCAAACACCAATTGGATTGTTAATTTGTGTGTGCTAATAGATTTTTCTGTGTTGCACAATGCATATAATTTCGAATTATTCCTCTATCTTAATAGCATGGTTTCCACTATAAGCAGCTACATGGTCTTTTGGCAATAATTGATTGTATTTTTAAAGATATGGCTTGTAATTAATATCTAGGAGATATAATGATTGATGGGGGGGGAAGCCGATTGAAATAATTAGCTGTTACTACTCAATATGTTTCCACATGTAAGTGGATGCAACATTCTACTTCAATAAGAGGTTGCCTACATACTGGCCTGTTTAATGGGTTTAACATCTAAGGAAGAGAAATCAAAGAGAAAAATTCTAATGTTCTCTCTCTAGATTTTCTACTTTTTTTATTGTACATTCCATTATGTGGCTCTGTTGTGGCACAAAAGAAATGCTTTCATGCCTGCGTTATCATTGTATCCAGAAGCCCCAGGCCTTGCCCAGAGAACTAGCTCTGATGAGTAGCTTTAATACTTTAAAAGGAACATCTAGCACTGGGAGAGGAGGAGAAAATCACTTTTCATGAAGTTTGACCCAACATAATTTGTTTCACGCATCCAGCAGTCTTGAAGAGTTTCAAAGACAAGACCTACAGTTTGCCATGGAGCCACTGTCAAGCATGTCACTTGTAGGACCTGCTCTTGCCTAGAATAGCTCTGTAGTCTGCAGGACATTCAAAAGAAATGGTGGTCCTTTGCTTCTGGGGCACTTGGTAAATGGGGCATTGCTGTAGACTAGCTTTAGATGCTATGTAATAGCACAGATTTTCCCTACATGAACTACCGGAAAATGAGAAAGCTGCTGCTTTCCTGCCATGCATGTATGCCCCAGGAAAACAAACAGCATAAGCAGAAAGGAAGTTGGATGTGCATAAAAGAAGCTGGGAATGAATGGCAGTGTTATGTAGAAATAGGATAACAGAGACTATCAGAGGCGTGAAGAGGCACAGGAGGAAGAGCAAGTACAGGAGTAGAAAAGAGAAGAAGAGATCACAGACTGGGAAAAAGAAATATGCAATGACAGAAAGATCAGGAAACTGGGAATGCAAAAATGACAAGAGAGGGAAGAAAAGCGAGAAGGCACATTGTATTATTTAATGAATGGATTCATGTGCCAGGCACCCAGAATATTTTGTCTAAATAAGGAAACTGAGTCATCTTCTTAGCCTGAAATCTCGAAATGTTTCCATACAGCCAATGTATGTGCCATCTCATAATGAGATTATGACAGAAGATGCAAGCAAAGCATGTTTGAACCTGCAGCATGGTGAGACAGCTCTTAGGAAAGCTGGGAACTGATGGAAAATCAGTGAGCCAACACTTTTAAAGCATTAGGATTTCTTTGCATTTGAAATAGAATAGAAGAATAGAATAGAAGAAACCAGGTTGGAAGAGACCTTCAAGATCATCGTGTCCAACCTATCATCCAACACCACCTAATCAACTAAACCATGCAACCAAGCACCCCATCAAGTCTCCTCCTGAACACCTCCAGTGATGGTGACTCCACCACCTCCTCAGGCAGCCCATTCCAATTGGCAATCACTCTCTCTGTAGAGAACTTCTTCCTAACCGCCAGCCTAAACCTCCTCTGGCACAGCCTGAGACTGTGTCCTCTTGTTCTGGTGCTGGCTGCCTGGGAGAAGAGACCAACCTCTGCCTGTCTACAACCTCCCTTCAGGTAGCTGTATAGAGCAATAAGGTCACCCCTGAGTCTCCTCTTCTCCAGGCTAAGCAACCCCAGCACCCTCAGCCTCTCCTCATAGCGCTTGTGTTCCAAACCCCTCACCAACTTTGGACACGTCCCAGCAAGTCAACATCCTTCCTAAACTGAGGGGCCCAGAACTGGATACACGACTCGAGGTGTGGCCTAACCAGTGCAGTGTACAGGGGCAGAATGACCTCCCTGCTGCTGCTGGCCACACTGTTCCTAATGCAGGCCAGCCTCTTGGCTGCCTGGGCACACTGCAGGCTCATGTTCTGCCTATCATCAACCAGTACCCCCAGGTCCCTCTCTGCCTGGCCGCTCTCCAGCCACTCTGACCCCAGCCTGTAGCACTGCATGGGGTTGCTGTGGCCAATGTGCAGAACCCGGCACTTGGATGTGTTCAGTCTCATGCCATTGGACTCTGCCCATCTGTCCAGCCTGTCCAGGTCCCTCTGCAAAGCCTCTCTTCCCTCCAGCCCCCAGCTTGGTGTCATCTGCAAATTTACTGATGATGGACTCAATGCCCTCATCCAGATCATGAATAAAGATGTTAAAGAGCATGGGGTCCAGCACTGATCCTTGGGGCACACCACTAGTGACTGGCCGCCAGCTGGATGTGGCATAAATACTGCTTGAGGATCAGGACAACCCCCACTCAAAGAGGGATAACCAAAAGCTTAGTACTTTGGGCTTAGCCCCACTTCAGCTTAAAGAGCTAGAAAGATCTTGATTCTCTAATAATTTACGAGACATGAAAGATAGTTTGTCTATGTGCCTTACAGATAGCCGCGAGCAATACAGACATGATTCGGTCAAGGTTTAGCAGAGGATAAATCATAAATTCAAACCAAGGACAAAAAAAGGGCAACATCCAATTACCTCTATGTTCACTTAGCATGATTTTCTAAGGGACTGTATAATATTGCAGTTTGTTGTTCCTCTGTGATATTGCATATCTCCTCTTTATGGGAATCTCCTCTTTATGGCAACCAGCACCAGAACAAGAGGACACAGTCTCAAGCTGCGCCAGGGGAAGTTTAGGCTCAAGGTGAGGAGAAAGTTCTTCACAGTAAGAGTTGTTGGCCATTGGAATGTGCTGCCCAGGGAGGTGGTGGAGTCACTGTCCCTGGAGGTGTTCAAGAGGGGATTGGACGTGGCACTTGGTGCCATGGTCTAGTAGTCATGAGGTCTTGGGTGACAGGTTGGACTTGATGATCTTTGAGGTCTTTTCCAACCTTATTGATTCTATGATTCTATGATTTATTGTAGAGGTAAATTTGATTTCTCCATCTCCTATCCCCTCCCTGCCCCCATATGTAACATTAAACTCCTGCATTGCTTTGGGCAAAAGTGACCAAAGTAATGTCTGTAATACAGTCCACGACGGCACTCTGGGATTTTAAAGTGAGAGTGCTTATAAAAATACTTGTAGGTAACTTGAAGGGGGAGAAAAAAAGCTATAGGAACTGAAATTTTGATTATTGTTTTTTGCATTACAAGTTTCTTTTCTGCAATCCATACATGTTGCATTGTTTATTTTTCATGGGGAAAAAAATCACTCTCTGGGGTGAAGTATAAGAATTGATTAGTTCGAGTAACTTCACTCACCAGCTATGTGTGGAAACAGAAGATACTTAGGAGAGACATCAGCAGGCTGAGAGATTATTTAAAGTAACACTGCCAAATTCTCAAGTGGCACTTCAGTTTGTAAGTGGATTGGTGTAATTACTTTAAAATGTGCTGCAGACTCAGAAGTTGGTCTGCTTTACAGGGGAAACATTTGGGGGAAAAAAGAACCCAAATAAAAATTGTGAAGGCTGGATAAGAACACTACCAAGATGCAGTACAGGTAGTAGGATAATTCAGAACCTAAGATCAGAGTTGGTTCTCCAGCTGCATGAAGTTCAGAAAGGCCAAGTGCAAGGTCAGACACCTAGGTTGGGGCAATCCAAGGACAAACATAAGCTGAGCAAGGAGTGGCTCAAGAGTGGTCTTGAGGAGAAGGACTTGGGGGTGTCAGCCAAAGGAAAACTCAACAGGAGCCAGCAATGTGTGCTTGCAGCCCAAAAGGCCAATCATGTCCTGGACTGCATCAAAAGAACAAGAAGACACAGTCTCAAACTGCACCAGGAGAGGTTTAGGCTGGAGGTTAGGAAGAAGTTCTTCACAGAAAGAGGGATTGGCCATTGGAATGTGCTGCCCAGGGAGGTGGTGGAGTCACCATCACTGGAGGTGTTTAGGAAGAGACTGGATGGGGTCCTTGGTGCCATGGTTTAGTTGATTAGATAGTGTTGGATGATAGATTGGACTCGATGATCTCAAAGGTCTTTTCCAACCTGGTTAATTCTATTCTGTTCTAAGTGTGACCACCAATATGAGGGAGATGATTCTGCCCCTCTGTGCTGCTCTTGTGAGACCCCACCTGTAGTATTGCATCCGGTTCTCATGCCCCCAGTGTTAAGAGGGACATCAAACTGCTGGAGTGGGTCCACAGGAGGGTCATGAAGATGATCAGAGGGATGGAGAACCTCCGTTATGGGAAGAGACTGCAAGAGTTAGGGCTGTTCAGCCTGGAGAAGGCTCCAGGGAGACCTTACTGGCACTTGGTGCCATGGTTTAGTAGTCATGAGGTGTTGGGTGACAGGTTGGACTTGATGATCTTTGAGGTCTCTTCCAACCTTATTGATTCTATGATTCTTATAGCAGCCTTTCAGTACCTGAAGGAGGCCTACAAGAAAGCCAGGAAGGGACTTTTTACAAGGGCTGGTAGTGATAGGACTAGAGAGACCAGCTTTAAGCTTGGGGAGGGTAGATTTAGACCAGATATTAGGAAAAAATTATCTGCAGTGAGGGTGGTGAACCACTGGAAGAGATTGCCCAGGGAGGCTGTGAATGCCTGGAGGTGTCCAAGGCCAGGTTGGATGAGGCCTTGAGCAACCTGGCGTAGTGGAAGGCGTCCTTGCCCATGGCAGGGGGGTTTGAACTAGATGATATTTAAGGTCTTTTCCAACCAACACCATTCTATGAATCTATTAATAATTTACATTATTCATGACAGTCAGTGTAGGTAAATAGCTCACCTTGATAATGCTGATGTAGGATGAGATACTGCAAATGTTCCCCAATCAAATATCCTGTTGGGTCCTTCTATACTATCTGACAGGCAGTAATCAGGGCAAAGCACTGCTGAAATTAATTCCTATCACACTGGGGGTTTTTAATTAAAATCCTGATGACAAATTATCTTTGTTGTTCCTTCCACCATTTTATCCCTTGTATCCTAAGTTAATTACATGGCATTTTAAAGGAGGCTTTGTGAACATACTACACATGTCAAAGAAAAAGCAGTTTCTGTCAGTTTCTGGAAGTCACCCAAACTCTCACAAATGTATGTGAATTTAATTCCAGTAATGTTTCCATTTGGGGGTTCCTCCTTTATATTTTTACCTGTCAAACACTCATTCCGTTTCTCTTAACATAGCAGGTGGGAGTAACAAAACCTGTATGATCCCTCTTATTTTTCTTTTGTGAATAAAATAAAACCACAAGTAATTGGTTATCTCACAGGCTCATGATTTGGCACTAAAAAAATAAAAATAAGAAGAAACCCACATGATTATGGAATGTTTAAATTGGGCAGCACTGTGAGTTGCAAAGGAGGTGAGACTAGGTTGCTTAAAAGTTTCATAGTTTCAGTCAGAGTTGGAAGGGACCACAAGGATCATCTAGTTCCAAACCCCCTGGCATGGGCAGGGACACCTCACACTACATCAGGCTGGCCAGAGCCTCATCCAGCCTGGCCTTAAACACCTCCAGGGACGGGGCCTCAACCACCTCCCTGGACAACCCATTCCAGGGCTTCACCACTCTCATGGGAAAGAACTTCCTCCTCACGTCCCGCCTGAATCTCCCCACCTCCAGCTTCATTCCATTCCCCCTAGTCCTATCACTACCTGATAGCCTGACAAGTCCCTCCCCAGCCTTCCTGTAGGCCCCCTTCAGATACTGGAAGGCCACAATGAGGTCACCTGGGAGCCTTCTCTTCTCCAGACTGAACAGCCCCAACTCCTTCAGTCTGTCCTCATAGGAGAGGTGCTCCAGCCCTCTGATCATCCTTGTGGCCCTTCTCTGGACACCTTCCAGCACCTCCAGATCCCTCCTGTAATAGGGGCTCCAGAACTGGAGGCAGTACTCCAGGTGGGGTCTCACCAGAGCTGAGTAGAGGGGGAGAATCACCTCCCTTGACCTGCTGGCCACACTTCTGATTCAGCCTAGGATCCGATTGGCTTTCCAGGCTGCAAGTGCACATTGAGAGCTCATGTTGAGCTTCTCGTCCACCAGCACCCCCAAGTCTCTCTCCTCCAGGCTGCTCTCCAGCCAGTCACTGCCCAGCCTGGATTTGTGCCTGGGATTGCCTCGACCCAGATGCAGGACCCTGCACTTGGTCTTGTTGAAGCTCATGAGGTTGGCTTGTGCCCACCTCTCCAGCCTGTCCAGGTCCCTCTGGATGGCATCCCTTCCCTCCAGCGTGTCTGTTGACAGGTAGCAAAGAAAATTTATGAGATGCTGAGTTGAGTGGGATCTTTTGCAGTGCCTTCTGGTTTTATTTTCCAGCCATATTATCAGACGTAGACATGGATTACTATTTACGAATCAATACCTAAAATTGCAAATAACATACAAATAATCATTAAGAATCACTACTCCTTTATTTCTTTATTTCAGCTTAGTCAGGGAATACAATTTAGTGACTATGGCTGAACTTTTTGTTCAGATGCATCTGAGTTGACTTCAATAGAGAAAAAGGAAGGGGTTTATTCTTAAACTTCCTTTTGTCTGAAATCTACAAATACTTTGAGTAAAATTGGGAGGTTGTCAGAATAATAAAAGGAACTTAAAATAGAGGGTTTAGCAGCTCACTGTTGGGACTGTTTCACAGGTTTCCCTGGAAGATTGCCCTGAAGGGAATGGGATACGGAGGATACTACTGAGGACAACTTCCCCAGACCTGGGCTCAGCCCAGCCCACAGTCCAGGCAGAGACACAGGCATAACAAACAGGCAGGGTGTGCAGCCTGGTCTCCAGTGTTAAAGAAGAGGGCAGAGGAGATCAAGGAGGGCTTCTCGGGAGCAGTGCAGACCAATGTCTGGGCATGTAGGCAGGGAATTAAGGAAGCCAGAGCTGTTAGATTTGAAATTGGTGAGGAGTGGGAAGGGCAACAAGAAGAGCTTCTAGAGGTAGAATCAAAAGGAGGCCTAAGGAAGATACAGGGCTGTGAAACAAGGCAGCAGGTCTCATAGGAAAGCACACAGAAAAGGCTGAGCATGTCAGTGTCGTCTTTGCTTTGGTCTTTACTGCCACATTCTGTCCTCAGATCTCCAGGGTAGGACCTGAGATGATGAAGTTAGTGACCAAATAAGGAAACTGGACAAAGACAAATCCATGGGACAAAAGAGAATGGATCCCAGGAAAGAGCTGTTTGAGGTCACTGCAAGGACTGCTTTGTATTTTCTTCAAAAGGTCCCTAGGGATCAGGAAAGGTTTCTGAGGGCTGGATAAAGGCAAACATTACATGCCTGTGGGCGGGAAGGCAGATCCAGGGAACTACTTGCTTATAAAGCTCCCTTCAGACTCCACAAAGATTTTGGAGAAAACCCTTCTGAAAACTATGCCCAGGCACATGGAGTGCAAGAAGGCAATTTGGAACAGTCACCACAGATTCACAAGTGGCAAATTGTGGCTGATCAATCCAATAGTGTGCTCGGAGGAGACAGCTGGTACGGTGGATGAAGAAAGAGCAGTGGTTATTTACACTGACTTCTGTGAGGCCTGTTACGTGGTGTCATGGGTTTAGCCAACTGAATTTGATGATGAGTATTCAATACCATGCTGATGTCATGCCAACTTGAAAGTGCTGGATGGAGCAAGGTAGCTTGGGGCTTGTATTTGGGACTGTAACAAGAGAGACCTCCTGTTTCTGCTTGCTGCTTACCGTTTCTGCTCTTGCAGTGTTGGTCTTTTCCACTGGGCTGGCTGCCTGCTTTGTGGGTTAGGTCATTTTATCACTGGCTTCTGCTGCTGCTTTTGCTGTGCTCTTCTGAGAAACAGGCTAAGGTATTGTACATTGTATTATTTCCAGTAAATGAATCCCTTATCTCAGCCCCCAGGGGGAGTGTGTTACTTTCCCTCCCAATCTGGAGGGGGGTGGGGAGGGGCTTGCTTGTGAGAGCAGGCTGTCTTAAAACAGGACACATGGTATTCCTGCAGTCAAATTGTTAAGACATAGACCTGAGAAGTGAACTAGAAGGTGAGTGCACTGCTAGCCATATAATGAGGCTGCAAGAGTTGTGATCAGGTATATAATTCCCAATTAATGAGTGGTTTTGTCCTAGTTTAGAGTGGGATAGATGCTCTATTGCCCCAAAAGGGGCAAAAGAATGACACTCACACAAATAGCTTGGATAGTCATGGAAAGTTTAAATGGAAAAGCAATGAACATACTACAAAAGTACAAAGCACTATTGGTGAGCACATTCAAAGCATACAGAGTTCCCTTACACCATGCCAAAAAAAAAACCCCAACACTTCCCTTCTCCCCACTTAGGAGACAGTAACATTAACATAGTTCTGTGACACAGAAAAGAGACCGAAGGAGAGAGAAGGTTGTGCCAGGAGACACAGCACGGTGCAAAGCCAAACAGAGAAATGAAACTCAGAAAATGAGCAAACAAGTGTTCAAGAGTCAAATTTAGGAAATGTAAATACAAAATGGTACACAGACGAGCCATTTTGCTCCCATAATGCTGCAGCACTCCAGAATCTAAATGGGCTGTGCTAAGAGCAGCTCTGGGAGGTAAGACAAGGTTATTATTTCATGTCCATGGAGCTAAGGCACTGCAAGACAAAGCAAATCTCAAGAGAGCATAGTGGAAATCTACAGGTGAAGAAGGGTCTGAACTTAGTGAGCATCACTGAATTATCTCTCCCTCAATAAAGTATCAGACTTTTTTTTTAAAAAATAGTGGACTGAAGTAGGAGATGAAGCTGGATGCAAAAAATACAATACGATACAATACAATACAATACAATACAATACAATACAATACAATACAATACAACAGGTTGAAAGAGACCTTCAAGATCATCGTGTCCAACCCATCAACCAATCCAACCCACCCAAACAACTAAACCATGCAACCGAGCACCCCATAAAGACTCCTCCTGAACACCTCCAATGAAGGTGACTCCACCACCTCCTCAGGCAGCCCATTCCAATGGGCAATCACTCTCTCTGTAGAGAACTTCCTCCTAACCTCCAGCCTAAACCTCCCCTGGCACAGCCTGAGACTGTGTCCTCTTGTTCTGGTACTGGCTGCCTGGGAGAAGAGACCAAGCTCTGCCTGTCTACAACCTCCCTTCAGGTAGTTGTAGAGAGCAAGAAGGTCACCCCTGAGTCTCCTCTTCTCCAGGCTAAGCAACCCCAGCTCCCTCAGCCTCTCCTCATAGGGCTTGTGTTCCAAACCCCTCCCCAACTTCGTTGCCCTTCTCTGGACACATTCCAGCAAGTCAACATCCTTCCTAAACTGAGGGGCCCAGAACTGGACACAGGACTCAAGGTGTGGCCTAACCAGTGCAGTGTACAGGGGCAGAATGACCTCCCTGCTCCTGCTGGCCACACTGTTCCTGATGCAGGCACACTGCAGGCTCATCTTCAGCCTACAATCAACCACTACCCCCAGGTCCCTCTCTGCCTGGCCGCTTTCCAGCCACTCTGACCCCAGCCTGTAGCACTGCATGGGGTTGCTGTGGCCAATATGCAGAACCCGTCACTTGGATGTGTTCAGTCTCATGCCCTTGGATTCTGCCCATCTGTCCAGCCTGTCGAGGTCCCTCTGCAAAGCCTCTCTGCCCTCCAGCAGATCAACTCCTGCCCCCAGCTTGGTGTCGTCTGCAATTTTACTGATGATGGACTCAATGCCCTCATCCAGATCATCAATAAATCATTATGGTAGGGCAGGGTATGATTTCATATTGAATACAATCACTCCTCTACATTTTTTTCCCTGTTGTTACTATGCTAGTGGACTTGGCCAACAATGGTATAAACTCTCAGAAAAGCTGGGTCAAATATACCTGCAATAAGCTCTCATAATTCTAGCTTGCAGCACTAATATTTACTGCAATTTTAGTGTTATCTGCCAATATTGATGTAACACATGTTCTGACGGCACTGTACAATGAGCAACTGCCAACACACACTTCAAAGCTGTTCCTGTTTTTAAATCTATTATTTACTCTACAGCTCTTCAGTAGCTTCCTGATCAAACTAGTCAAGCTCTATCCTAGCGCACTGACTCTTATGGTGCACCAGCATATTGAAATACTTCACAGTAGCCTTCTACATGAAGGATTTTGCTGCATTTCAAGCTCTTCATAAGAAACTTGAAGAGCACAACATTGACAAGATATTAAAATATTCTTGATCATTAGAAATTCCATGAGGAATTAGTTCAGGACCTGCTGAGCCACTTGGACACTCACAAGTCCATGGGGCCGGATGGGATCCATCCTAGGGTGCTGAGAGAGCTGGCAGGTGAGCTGGCCAAGCCGCTCTCCATCATTTTCCTCCAGTCCTGGCTGACCAGTGAGGTCCCAGGTGACTGGAAACTGGCCAAGGTGATCCCCATCCACAAGAAGGGACGGATGGAGGAACCCGGAAACTATAGGCCAGTCAGCCTGACCTCAGTGCCAGGGAAAGTGATGGAGCAGATTATCCTGGCGGCAATCACTGCGCACCTGCAGGATGGCCAAGGGCACAGGTCCAGCCAACATGGATTCAGGAAGGGCAGGTCCTGCCTCTCCAACCTGACCTCCTTCTATGATCAGCCTGGAGAAGAGAAGGACCAGGGGTGACCTCATTGCCCTCTACAACTACCTGAAGGGTGGTTGTGAACAGGAGGGGGTTGGTCTCTTCTCCCAGGCAACCAGCACCAGAACAAGGGGACACAGTCTCAAGCTGTGCCAGGGGAGGTTTAGACTCGAGGTGAGGAGGAAGTTCTTCACTGAGCGAGTCATTTGTCATTGGAATGGGCTGCCTGGGGAGGTGGTGGAGTCGCCATCCCTGGAGGTGTTCAAGAGGAGACTGGACATGGCACTTGGTGCCATGGTCTAGTTGTGAGGTCTGTTGGGACGGGTTGGACTTGATGATCCTTGGGGTCTCTTCCAACCTTGGTTATACTGTGATACTGTGATACTGTGATACTGTGACCGCCTGGTGGATGTGGGGAGGCCTGTGGATGTGGTCTGCCTGGACTTCAGCAAGGCCTTTGACACCGTCCCCCACAGCAAACTGCTGGCTAAGCTGTCAGGTCGTGGCTTGGGCAGCAACACTCTGCACTAGGTTGGGAACTGGCTGGAGGGCCAGGCCCAAAGAGTGGTGGTGAATGGTGCCACCTCCAGCTGGAGGCCAGTCAACAGTGGCGTCCCCCAGGGATCAGTGCTGGGCCCCATCCTCTTCAATGTCTTCATTGACGATCTGGATGAGGGGATTGAGAGAGTCATCAGCAAATTTGCAGATGACACCAAGTTAGGAGCAGATGTTGGTCAGTTAGAGGGTTAGAAGGGCTCTGCAGAGGGACCTCGATCAGCTGGACAGATGGGCGGGGTCCAACGGGATGGCATTCGACAAGTCCAAGTGCCGTGTGCTGCACTTTGGACGTGGCACTTGGTGCCATGGTCTCGTCATGAGGTCTGTGGTTACAGGTTTGACTCAATGATCTTCGAGGTCTCTTCCAACCTTAGTCATACTGTGATACTGTGAAATGAGTTGCTTGCTTTTTTGAGAGTGACATCATACTGATGACCTTGGAGATGGAACTAAGGCTGACTCTATCGTACATTTAGGGTCAAGGCCCTTGACTCTCAGGATTATAAGCTAACTCTGGTGAAGTAGTCTTCACTGAATTTTATGAGAATTCAGAAGAAGCAAAGTTAAATTAAGCCGTCAGCTTCCAGCTATGAACTGACTATAAGGAAAGGTGGTAAGCTGCTGGAAAGACAAAGTGCACATCCCTTAACATCCACCCTCCCTAATTTTGTCCATATTAGGACTGGGAAAAACAGGTTGTCTGAAACTGCTGCTGTCCCTAAAGTAGGAGTGGAAACTATTGGTAGAATGCCCAGTGCCAGCAGCTGTGATAGCTGACTGGTATCTGTCCCTGGAGGCAGCCAGATTAGCAGTGTGGATCCTCTGGATCTCTCCACTGCAATTCCCTGCTTTCCTGCAGCAGTCAGGGGTGATCCTGTCCCATCTGTTATTTTAGGAGAAGTGGATGTCAATGTTGCCTGAGCCGCTGAAAAGCCCTGTGCTGGCTACAGAATAGAAGACATTCAAAATATTTGTAGTCTGAAATGAGAACTAATCATGACATTACTCATATTTAGAAACCTGGGGCATGTGCTCAGTCTCAATGCTGTGTGCACCATGCTACTTGTTCCAAAATGCAGATGACATTATCAGCATTTCATTTACCACTCCTGGCCAGCTCAATTCCTTCTTTTCCCACCCAAGGCTCTTCATCGTCAGCTTGACAGGTTAGTGTTCAAACCATGCTTCATTCATTCAGGGTGAATGGATGTTCTGCCATTATGGTCTGCATTTGAGATTTGAACTACCAAGGTGGTTCACTTTGACCTTCCAACTTCACAGTGTTTGGGGGATCTTTGGCTTGCTATACTTTCTGCCACGAGACTATAAATGGAACTTCACAAGTATATTCCACAACTGTCTGACCGATTTCTGTGCCCTGGAGCTTCGTTCCTTCAAGCTAGCAAACCTCAGACCTTAAATGAGCTTTAGATCTTTACATTGTTCCCTTCAGTGCTTGGAATAGGATAGGATAGGATAGGATAGGATAGGATAGGATAGGATAGGATAGGATAGGATAGGATAGGATAGGATAGGATAGGATAGGATAGAATTTAATTTAATTTAATTTAATTTAATTTAATTTAATTTAATTTAATTGACCAGGTTGGAAAAGACCTTAGTGATCATCGAGTCCAACCTATCATCCAACACTATCTAATCAACTAAACCATGGCACCAAGCACCCCATCCAGTCTCTTCCTAAACACCTCCAGTGATGGTGACTCCACCACCTCCCGGGACAGCCCATTCCAATGGGCAATCACTCTTTCTATGAAGAACTTCTTCCTAACATCCAGCCTAAACCTCCCCTGGTGCAGTTTGAGACTGTGTCCTCTTGTTCTGGTGCTGGTTGCCTCCTGTTGCAGAGTGTTCTTCAAAGTTTCACAATTTTACAACATAACTGCTTCTCATTTTAGAAATCAAGACAGCTTTCTATCCTAATTCTTCCAAAGTGTCACAGTAAGCTATATTATTATCCCCCTTTTTGTGATTTGTATTAGGTCAAGAGTTGTGTTGCGAGGATTGTAAGGATTGGATTTCCTACTCCTTACTTCATACTGCATATGGCTGTTTCCTCTTTAGTGTACCACTGTTCTAGGAGAAAGAAGGAACTTTCTCTGAGTTTTGCTCAGGCATAGTCTTCAAGGAGTGCCCTTGAGCCAGTTCATGTCCTTGCTTGCGCCCTATATTTCTTGCATATTTCTGGTGTTAATCACAGAATCACTTAGGTTGGAAGAGACTTCAAAGATCATCGAGTCCAACCTGTCACCACAGACCTCATGACTAGACCATGGCACCAAGTGCCATGTCCAATCCCCTCTTGAACCCCTCCAGGAATGGTGACTCCACCACCTCCCTGGGCAGCACATTCCAAAGGCAAACGACTCTCTCGGTGAAGAACTTTCTGCTCACCTTGAGCCTAATCCTCCCCTGGCACAGCTTGAGACTGTGTCCTCTTGTTCTGGTGCTGGTTGCTTGAGAGACGAGACCACCTCCCTCCTGGCTACAACCACCCTTCAGGTAGTTGTAGAGAGCAATGAGGTCTCCCCTGAGCCTCCTCTTCCCCAGGCTAAACAATCCCAGGTCCCTCAGCCTCTCCTCATAGGGCTTGTGCTCAAGGCCTTCCCCCAGCCTTGTTGCCCTTCTCTGGACACATTCCAGCAAGACAACATCCTTCCCAAACTGAGGGGCCCAGAACTGGACACAGGACTCAAGGCGTGGCCTGACCAGTGCAGAGTAGAGGGGCACAATGACTTCCCTGCTCCTGCTGACCACACTATTCTTGATGCAGGCCAGGATGCCATTGGCCTTCTTGGCCACCTGGGCACACTGCTGGCTCATGTTTAGGCAGCTGTCAATCAGCACCCCCAGGTCCCATTCTGTTTGGCTGCTATCCAGCCACTCCGACCCGTTGCTCAGGTCCAACTTATTCCAACAGTAAGGAAGCTCTGATGTTTGTATGCAGGCATCTTTACCCTCCTCAGTGAAAACCTTCTGGACATCACAGCTGGATGTCTACTTCAACTTTTGCTTTGGACAGTGGCTCCTGTGATTTCAGTTGTATTACTGTCAAGGAGCTTGATTGATTTTTGTATTAGTTCTCCGTCAAAACTGGATGTTTATTTCCAGTCTTCAGTGAAGTATCAGGGAAATGCAGTAAGGCACTCAAAAGCAACAACATAAAGCTGTTTCTTTGAGTTTTAAAAGAAGAAAAGGGTGGATGATTTGAAATTATTTTTAGCTCTGTGATTAGTAGTGTATCAATGCTATTTAGAATTTATAATAAAAATATAGTTGCTGCTTCTTTGTCCAAGTCAACTAGCAACTCCTTTTATACCCACCAGGATACTTAGTCACCTCATTGGTAAATCATTACAAGTAAACTTACTCAAGAATATCTTTGCTAAACTGGCATGCTTCCCATGGCAGTGAAAAATTACCTTCTACCTTTCCTGTAACAACCAAGCACAGTTACACAGCCTGTTTGGAAACCCAGGGCTCACCCAGAATTGTGGAGCATTGCTTTGCCATCTACTTCTTGCAGGAGAGAATCATAGAATCATTTGGGTTGGAAAAGACCTTTCAGAACATCAAGTCTAACCGTTATCTGACTCCACCAAGGCTGCTGCTAAACCATGTCCCTTAGTACCACATCTGTGCATCTTTTAAACAACTCCAGGGATGGGGATTCAGCCAGCTCCCTGAGCTGGAGCCTATTCCAGCTTTTGATAACCCTTTGAATGAAGTTTCTTCTAGTAGCTAATCCAAACCTTCCCTGTGCAATTTGAGGCCATTTCCTCTTGTCTTCGGGTGGAGTCACCTTCATTGGAGGTGTTCAGGAGAAGACTTGATGGGGTGCTTGGCTGCATGGTTTAGTTGTTGGGTGGGTTGGATTGGTTGATGGGTTGGACGCGATGATCTTGAAGGTCTCTTCCAACCTGGTGTATTGTATTATTGTATTGTATTATTGTATTGTCCTGTCACTTGCTATTAGGGGGAAGAGACCAATACCCACCTCACTACAACCTCGTTTCAGGTAGTTGTAGAAACTAATAGGGTGTCCCTTAAGAACCCTCTTCTCCAGACTTAAAACAACCTTAAGCCACTCCTCAGAAGATATGTTCTCCAGACTCTTCAGCAGCTATGTTGCCCTTCTCTGGATATGATCCATCACTTCAATATCTTTCTTGTAGTGAGGGTCCTAAAACTGAACCCAGTATTCAAGATGTGCCAGTGCTGAGTACAGGTATACAATCATTTACCTGGTCCTGCTGGCCACACTATTCCTGATACAGGCCAGAATGCTGTTGGCCTTCTTGGTCACCTGGGCACAATGCTGGCTCATATTCAGCCAGCTGTCAATCAACATCCCCAGATCTTTCTCTGCTGGGCCACTTTCCAGCCACTCTTCTCCAAAACTCTAGGGTTACATGCAATTGTCATGACTGAAGTGCAAGACCTAGTACTTGACCTTACTGAATCTCATACAGCTGGCCTCAGTCCATTGTTCCAGCCTGTCCAGGTCACTCTGTAGAGCTTTCCTACCCTCAAGCAGATCAACAGAGCTGTTCATTCATGCCTGTGAGGACTAATCCTTTAACTGCTAATCAAGTCCTTCTGTCCATTCCCCAGTGACCCTTTGAAAAGAGGAAGGAAATACCTGACATATTTGGGCTTCAATGACCCTACCAGAGAAAACACTCATGTCTTAAGACACCCTATGCACCTTTCTTTATAGAATCATAGAATTGTCAGGGTTGGAAGGTACCTCAAGGATCATCCAGTTCCAATGCCCCTGCCAGGGGCAGGGACACCTCACACTACAAAAGGCTGCTCACAGCCACATCCAGCCTGGCCTTGAAAATCTTCAGGGATGAGACTTCTACCACCTCCCTGGGCAACCTGTGCCAGTGTCTCACCACCCTCATGGGGAAGAATTTCTTCCTAACATCCAATCTGAATCTACCTGTTTCTAGTTTTGTTCCATTCCCTCTACTCCTATCATTACCTGGCACCCTAAAAGTCCCTCCCCAGCTTTCTTGTAGGCCCCCATCAGATACTGGAAGGCCACAATGAGGTCTCCTCAGAGCCTCTCTTCTTCAGACTGAACAGCCCCAACTCTCTCAGTCTGTCCTCACAGGAGAGGAGCTCCAGCCCTCTGCTCATCCTCATGGCCCTAGTCTGGACACGTTCCAGCACCTCCAGATCCTTCCTGTACTAGGGACTCCAGAAGTGGACACAGTACTCCAGGTGGAGTATCTTTGTTTTGTACTGAGAACCTACCGGTTTCACTTTGTTTCATCTTGTCTCTCTACTGTGCCACACTGGCTGGGTAGTGGAAACACTGCAAAATTATGTTAAGCAGGACTTCAGGGCAAACATCAAAGTGTAGAATAGAATAGAATAGAATAGAATAGAATAGAATAGAATAGAATAGAATAGAATAGAATAGAATAGAATAGAATAGAATAGAATAGAATTAACCAGGTTGGAAGAAACCTTTGAGATCATTGAGTCCAACCTATCATCCAGCACTATCTAATCAACTAAACCATGGCACCAAGCACCTCATCCAGTCTCTTCCTAAACATCTGCAGTGATGGTGACTCCATCACCTCCCTGGGCAGCCCATTCCAATAGCCAATCACTCTTTCTATGAAGAACTCTTCCTAACATCCAGCCTAAACCCCCTCTGGTGCAGCTTGAGACTGTGTCCTCTTGTTCTGTTGCTGGTTGCCTGGGAGAAGAGACTAACCCCCACCTGGCTACAACCTCCCTTCAGGGAGTTGTAGAGAGCAATAAGGTCTCCCCTGACCCTCCTCCTCTCCAAGCTAAGCAACCCCAGCTCCCTCAGCCTCTCCTCACAGGGCTTGTGCTCCAAGCCCCTCCCCAGCTTTGTTGCCCTTCTCTGGACATGTTCCAGCAACTCAACATCTTTCCTAAACTGAGGGGCCCAATAGAGAGCAAAAGAGTATAAATAAAACAATGACAAATTTGTTTCTGATCTATATTTAACCATGACTCTTGTTTCAAGTATCCTACAAGAGATTTCTTTCCCATTGCCCTGTGGTAAGAGCAGAAGTTGGTGGATTCACAGAGTCAGCCTTCCTCCCAGGTGGTGAGCTCACTTCTTTGTGACTTCCATGTCCAAATACTGTCTGTGCTTTTGGATGCAAATGCAAATGCTGATCATGTCTTGTCTTGAATGACTTTCTATAGGCATCACATTTTATTGACATGGATAACAGATGCTGTAAAATCCACATGGTATGAGCACTAATGCAATCTGTATGTCATGTTTCAGATATAGCATCTCTTTTGAGG